>PVIC010000221.1:0-132918 GCA_004025085.1 Thryonomys swinderianus
AAAAAAAAAAAAAAAAAAAAAAAAAAAAAAAAAAAAAAAAAAAAAAAAAAAAAAAAAAAAAAAAAAAAAAAAAAAAAAAAAAAAAAAAAAAAAAAAAAAAAAAAAAAAAAAAAAAAAAAAAAAAAAGGGAATTAAGCACCATGGTCAGCACTGAAGATACAGAAGTGAGAAAGATCAGACTGTGAACAATAACAGAACTTACCACGCTGAGAATAAGTTATGTGACCCACTATAATGATAAATGCTACCAAGATCACAGTAGTATATATAAAAAGTATAAGGATTCAATAAAGCATAGCAGTTTCTTGTATATTAGCAACTGAAAAATCGATCACATAAATATAAGAAATATAGAAAATGGCACACCAATTTAGACAGATGCAACTTGTCCTTCACAAATTGTGGGATGGAATTTTCCAAATGCATACGATTTTGATGGTCCTGAAAGTAATCAAAATTATCTTATTTAAATTTTGAGCATTACAAATCCATTCAAAACCAGACAGTATGCTCATACCAGTGAAAAGGAGCTATTGGTAACATAAATATGAGCCTGCATTTCACTATAGTAAAAAGCTGATATAATTACTGAACACATCAGAAGAAGTGTATTCTCTAGGTTTAGAATATTGGGACTTAATGGACTTGAAAGTTAGATCTTTTCTCATTTAACTAATTTGGATACTAGGCATATTTACTCATTTATCTAAAGACAGCATCATTCAGCTTAATAGTTTCGAGCATGGTTTCTCTTAGGCAAATTCCCTTTGGCTGACATAGCAAGTCTATATCATTACCAAAAATATGTGCATGTTTGTGTGCATGTGCACACAAATGTGTGTACAATGTCTTAGAAGGAACAGTAACTGCATTTGATTTTCTGTCCAAATCTCCTCATAACCACCAACCTTGAGGTGTCATCTAATTTTTTGCTAACTTTTTGCTAATTTTTTATTAGCAAGTGGCCACTGAGCTGAGATACGGGTGGTTGTTACAGAAACAAGAAGAAAATGGTGCACCGGACACAGTGGCTATCCACAGGCACAGGCTGTTTTCATTCAAGTACAGTGTGGTGAATCAGGGTTGTCAACAGAACATTGGAATAGTTAAGAAAATATTTAATAGGGAAATGAATCTCAGGTATTCATACCAGCATTCCACTACTTCTACTTCAAATAATCTCATGAATGCTATATTTTTAAATAAAAGCAATTATATTAGATAAGCATATTATTCTTTGAAAGAAATCATGGTTTTTGCAACATGAAAGTAAAACATTCATGGCCCTTGTGGTTCTATGATGTATTTAATTTTGTTCTTGAACAGGGAAATTAGGAGGATGAAATGACAGGGGAAAATGAAAATATTGTGTACTAAATTTAGCTTCCAGGAAATATTGATGAGGCTTAATTGCAAAACAATAATGGTCTGGAGGGACCAGGTACTCAATAAGATTAAAGGAGATAACACAGAGGCTAAGAGGAAAATGATTAAGTTTGAGAGTGAGAATTACCTCTGTAGAATTAAAGAGCTTAAATACTTGGTGGAGCA
Source organism: Thryonomys swinderianus (assembly GCA_004025085.1). NCBI lineage: Eukaryota > Metazoa > Chordata > Mammalia > Rodentia > Thryonomyidae > Thryonomys > Thryonomys swinderianus. The sequence continues at coordinate 1,552 of PVIC010000221.1, forward strand.
AGCTGAAATAAAAAATTGATTCAGGCTACTGGACAAGAAATACACTTGGCTTAGGATGGGCAAACAACTACTTCCATAGACTCACTGTAGTGGTCAGAGAAAGGTCCTGGTCATTTGAGTCATTAAAAAAATGCACTGGAAAACTTCTATCTGCTAAACACTCGGTAATACCAACAAAACTGGAAGATGCACAAACCTGATAATGTCCTTAATTTGCTCCCTCCTCTCACTGTTCCTGGAATACTGTCACCTTCCAATTTCCTAGGGTCTGTGCACCTGCTGTTCTTTTCACCTAGAGAGGTCTTCCTTCCTAAATGTGCACTGAACTGCACTTAATCCAGGCCCTTGGTTCAAAGACACCATTTTACATAGGCTTTTCTTGACCACCTGTTCAAACTAATCAATGTCCCAGCTTTACTCTTCTTACTAAGAAATACTGTTGCCTGATGGTTTATTATCTTTTCATTGATTTGTCTGTTTGTTATTCCTTATATTAGACTTTAAATCTCATAAAACAAGTTCTTTGTCTTATTCGCCTCCATATTCTCCACATCAAATCTCTGGCAATCATTGGAGTTCAATAATTGTAAGACTGTATGAATAAAAGGATGAATACAGTTGGGAATACATGTCAAGGATTTCTTATTAGCACCTTTGTAATTTACACTACAAAAATGTGTTGATTGCTGCTGCTTTGATCTATTGACCATAAATCCTTTCCTGATCTTGCAACTTCTTTTTCACAATGTGAACAACTTCACAACACTTGTAAGATCTAAAGTCTCTTTATTTTAGGATTTTTACAGTTGAAAATGTCATGGCTAATCTACTAATTTACCATATAAACTACCTAAGGGCAGAATCTCAGTCTAATCTATGTTTTTATTTCCACAGAACTAAAACATATTATCTTACTATGGACTTTTAAATGAAAAAAATAGTTGCCCTGATATTTTTCTTGGCATTGCTACATGTGCTTGTACCAATATTAAATGTTTAACAATAGAAATATTATAGTAAAACACAAATCAAAGAAAATTTTCAAACAAGTGATTTCTTGGACATCAGATATCAAAACAATGTTTTATCATAATGTAATTTTAATAGCTAGTGATATGAATACCAAATAGAAATGTCAGAAAAACATGATTCCACTTAACAGGAAAAATGACTTTTTTTGTAAGAGTGCTTACAACACAGCATACATATTAAAGGAAACAACTACAATGTCCCCTTAACATATAGTACGCTTGCCCCATCCATCAGTGTTCACTTCGATTTCCCTTTCCCTTTCTCTCTCTCTGGCTCTGAATCTCTTTGTCAGATAACCATATCACACATTTCTCAATTTCCACAGCTTAGTGTGAAGATAACAGCTTTCTTTGCTCTGCATCTGGCTTTCTATTTATGCCAATGTCCATGCAAAATTACATATTGTTGGCACTTCTCCAGATTCCTCATGAATTAAGACTTCCAATACCCAAATTTCCTCCATTCTATCTATTAAGAATTATTCTTTGGATACACTGGTTAACTAAGAATAGTATTTGTAAAAAGTTTTGCATTGTTATTTTTCCATATATACTTACAGGCATATTTTTCAAATTAACTTTTACAGTAGCTATGTATAATTTATCAGTGATAAATAATAAGTCTGTGTGATACATTCTGCATTTATATCTACAAAACACAAGAGGGAATAGAAAGTCAGTGAGGAAAAATGACTTGCCCTAATTCACAAAGGTAGCAGTATGTAGATATAGGAAATAGCACTTCCCTCTCCAGTATTTTACCCTTCTAAGTCCCCAGAAAAGAAAACATTAACCAAATGTGCTCAAACTGGGGAAGTAGCTGTGAATTTTCATAATATGATGGATTGAAAGACTGTCCGCAGATTCTGATATCTTCCTACTGAGAAAAGCTTTGTGCCTGTTATGAGAATCCAGGCATGATATCACTTGAAACTAGTGTTTTGAATGCAAGGTCAGAAAAACAAATGCTTCTTCCTCTAGTTCTCTCTGGATGCTTGATCTGAAAAAGGCAGCACAGTAATGCATGAAGTCCGACCACCATGACGAAGTGTCACCAGAGGTGCCCTGTCCAAAGCCCCAGAAGAACTGACAGCTAACAGCAAATATCAAGTGGCCTCAGGAAAGGAAGAAATATGGAACACTCGCACCAGATGAACCTACAGCTTCAGCCACCATGCAAATGCATTCAGAACTCCTACCAAGTGGTCCCTTTCCTACATTCTTGATTGGCAAGGTGGTGTGTATAGCAATTTGTCTCTGTATCTTTCCTTTCAGTCTTTCCCCCTTCATATGACTGGCCAGAAACAATTATTGAACAAAGGAGTCTAAATTCGAGAAATATACAGGAAGTCTCACAGAGTTTCCCAATCCAACTGTGACTGATTTATCAAAGATCTTCAACTCATTGGGACATTTGCCTTGAAATGGTTTCAGTTTTTTCCTTCAAACATAAATTTCAACACCTTTTGAAAAGTATACCTTTCCCATCCTCATACCATCTTGTCATTCCATTAACCTCACATAACACTCTACGCTAAAACAGTCTGATTCAAAATACTTCCTCCTTGCCCATCTTTGGCCAGAACTATGGCTAAAATAAATTGGAATTAGATAAAGGATTTGATAGCCTATTAGGTGTCCCTCTTTCTCTTGCATATTGAAATTATCATCTCTGCTGGCCTACATCTTCAGGCAGATCAGGTCCTGCTCAATGATAGGTACTTCCTCCTAGCACTGACTCCAGCATGCATCCTGCATGGTGGCCCAGAACTTCTTTCCAATCATGTCATCACTCCCTACTTTAATTTCCTTGGGTGAAATACCAGAAAGAAAGGTCAAGTCCACTCTCTGACTCGGGATCCTGTGTGATCTACAGAATATTCTGGCACTCTTCTGGGCTCAGAGGTAAGAATTTAGGTTTCCATAGATCCTTCGGTCTCTGGAATTTTCTCATGTCTGCCCAATATTGGTGTAAAAACTAAGGAAGTCTGTTATTGATTCATATAATTAAAAAGGAAACATAATGCCAGTCATCTCTCCTTTCATTTGTAACAGCAATCTGTACCATAATTAAATTGGACCCCTTTGCTTGACTTTGAGAAGGGAAAGGTGCACCAGAGGAAATTCCCTCTTATAAATCCTGCATATTCCACAAGATGTAAACAGTTCAGATAGCTGCTCTCTCCTTGCCTGCCACTGATCTTCTTGTGAACAAGATAGGTGGCTGGAAGCAAAACTGAAGAAATTTGGTTTGTTTGTTCTTTTTTGGAAGCCTCTGAAGAAGCAGTCTAGACTTAGTATTTTTTTAAAAATACATTGCTCCTTTTAGGAAATGAAAATGGTGCAATACACTAATTTCTGCATTCAGCTATGAATTCTGGTTACTAATTAGGGAGTAATAATAATAACAACAAAATATGGTCTTACTCTATATCCTTGTAACTCTCATCATTGCTTGCACTAAGGGAAGTCTAAATGAAAGTATTTTGTTTGCCATCTGAATCAGCACTTTAATCTTAATACCCTCTGTTCTGGAGCAGTGGAGGAGAAGTAAGATTATTGTTTTCAAACTTATTTCTTAAACAATCACATGAGATTTAAAGCCAAAGATAGAAAACCTAGATATTTAGATTTAGTTTCTGTGTGCCATTAAGACTAAGATGTATAGCTGCCTCGAAGCACATTCTTATTAAGTTTTGCAAGATATATTTATTATATGTGTAGTAATCATCAAGTAAAAAGAAATCTATATTAAATAAAATACAGGATCCAATTCATATATGTATGATAGCACAACCTACTCATGATTCCTAAATGTATTTTTCCTATCACTGCTATATCTTCTGGAAACTTCCATGTTGTTCAGAATTATTTTACTCACTTTGACACAAATGAAAATGGAGGCTGAGAAATCTACTGCCATTTTTATGCAAAAAAATGTGTCTATTGAACATGTGTTGGGGCAAAACACATTTGGAGTATGAATAAACAGAAAAAGTGATATTGACAACAAATATGAATTGAAAAAACTGCCAGCTGTGTTATAAAGCCAAAACAACAGTTTCATAGGAAATATACACTATTTAGAATTCATTATTAATATAAGGGTAGATAAAACTCATAGCTAAATGAACAATATCAATACAAATGAATTACTAGGATAACTTATATTTTATTCCTTTAAAAGTATAGTTTTATTTGCATTTCATCATTTCTTAGAAATGGTTCACCATTTTACATCCATATTTAAAGAAAGTATCATTTAAATCTTAGGGATAATTTTCGTCAAAAAAGTATATAATTTAGTACTTTTTAAAGCTTTGTACAAAAATCTAACAGAGAAAATCAATAACCTGGCTTTTCCTCTGAGATATACACAAGAGTTTAATTAGCTGTTCATGTTAAAATCAGTGAAGATGATGCAGAATAATGTGTAAGACAATTTTTAAACCCTCAAGACAGAAAATTTAATTTTTCAATTGTAAAATAATCAAAATCCTCATAAATTTAATATGACAGCTACTAGAAACTTTACAATACTAAAATTTATAAGGAAGTGAATATAATACCAAGCAAAATATGAATATTAAATACAGAAAAGGGTAAAATCACACCCCCCTCCCCAAGGGCTAAATCCACCTCATGGTGGTTAATTAGGGTCTTATGCACAGGAATTGCTACCAGGGCAAGAAAACAAATTCTCATTAAATTTTTTAGCCAGATTTCATCAGGGAAATGATGATGAGACTCTTCTTAGCATAATTTTTTAAGAAAGATCTTCTTACCAAGTAAGTCTATCTGAACAACATTGGTATGGCTCATTTGTATAATTATTCAATAAACATTTAAATGCTGCTTTATATAGTGAAGGGACACAAAATAAACACATCACAGGGTTCTATCCTATTTGAAATACATGCTGAAAATAATATTTGAATACAAGGAACAAGATGGACTAGTATTGAAAGTAATGTGCACAAATTATGCAGGTAAATGTGAAGCCATGAGTTGATCAGCAGTGTCCAAGAGACTTAGTTTCCACCATTTTAAACAAGAGGAGGGTAAGGTGATTTCTTGGACCTTAAGACAATGAGGAAATAACTTTAGTCGTACTATTGCTGTAATATTACACCAAGTGATAATGTCTTGGCTCTAATTTAAACATTGGCAATGCTGCTTTGCTGATTTGGAGAACATCTGTCCACAGTGCATAGCTTTAAAAAACCAGAGCATGCTAACATTGCTCAAGAATTCTACCATTTAGCTTTTCTTTATTTGTTTCCAATGAAACCCAATATTTATCACATCCTGAACATCTTCATGGAGAAAAACCACAAAACAGCACTTAAACAAGTTGCCACAAAGTGAGCCTCTACCATAGGGTTAGGGTTAGGGTCTGGCCTGATCTTAATACTTTTACACAAGATAAGGGGTGGTATTGGTTCCAACTTGTACATGGAGAATAAGGTTAGCTCATACATAGTGTCACCAAAGAAACTTAGAAACTTAGTTAACGTAGCATATTTGTTGGCTAGATAGAAACTTGAGGAGAATCTCTCTCCCTCAGCCTCTCTTTCTCTCTCTCTTCCTTTTTCTCTCTCTCCAACTCTCTCTCTCTCTCTATGTCTCTCTTGATATAGCTGCATTTGATAGACATCTCTTCATTTGTGGACCACTCATTGTAGGATCCGCTGCCTTAGGTCCCTGTTGGTGTCATCACTGCTGTCTGAAGATGTGAGCTACACCTGCTACTCTTAATGAGCCAGAACTTTGGAACCAAGTCCTGACTATGGTGTATAATTCTCCAAAGTAAAGGAAAAAGGCTCTTTACCTATAAAGATGTTTCACTGAGACACTTTCCAACAGACATGTCCCTAATTACTACCTGCATCACTTGTGATTCAGCTTCTGAGAGCAACTCATGCCCCAAAATCCAGTATGTCCCCCACCACGTTGCACAATCCAAACACTAGACCATTTCTTTCTCTCTACACCTTTTGTTTGCTGTTTGTATTGTTAGAATATGCATCATTTTGATGAAGGTGTCAAGAGGTTTGGATACTGAGGAGAAATCTTTTCTGTGCCAGAAGACTTTTACACAAATTCTCCAGTCCCCTTCCCTCTTCCAGAAAAGACCCCTTGCTCCACAGTAGATTCTTCATAAATTCTGACTTTCCATTTCCATACCTGTATGCTTAGGTTTTGAATGATTGTCAGGTTAGGATATTACAGTATGGAATTCTAGAAGCATTTCTGGTGTAGGCCTACTATCTGCCTTCTACATATTTTTATCCACCAGGGATTTAGGCTCAACTAAATCAGAGTTTGAACTTCAGCTCAGAAATTTGGTTCTTTTCTAATAAAATAAACTTTGTGTCAAGCTTAACTCCTCAATATTAAAATGCTATTAAGGTATAATTTTTGACACAATAATCAGCAAGTGCCATAAAAATCACAAAATATTAATCAAGTTATACAAATATTATATAGAAAATATTCATCAAACTCTTAATATATGTTTTAAGAACTTAACATGTCTCATCTGTTTAAACTTACAGTATTTTATCAGGCAAATATTTCTATGATCTCTATTTTAGAAATAAAATACTTGAGGCCCAGAAATGTTAAACAATTTGGCCACACAGCTCGCAGGTGACAGGAGACAGAATAGGAGTCTTGGCAGCTAGTCTCAGAGCCTCCTCTATGCTACTTTGCCACACCACCCCTAACTTAATAATGCATACTATGCTAAATAAGAGATAAACATGGCTTCTGGCACAGAGCCAGCGTGACTAGTAAATGGTTGTCATATTAGTAATGGTAGGAGTAATGGTAAGAGTAATAAACATGAGATGGGTATGATGTCCGGTTGTCTGCTGAAATGTCATTATTAGCACATTTACAAAAATTTCTACTGCAGAGGGCTGTAAGTCATTGGATGTTTCTTCATAATGCTCAAAATAAAAGCCTTTCAAAGCTGTCAGGATGACTGACCAGAAGCAATGACTGGAAAAGAATGTTTACACAGTGTGGTGGATGTCTAATTCACTGAGCACTCTGGTCTTTTATGCAAACTGTCCATTGTGGAAGCAGACAGAAGGTCTCTGTTTTCCAGAATGACACATTTTTCCTACAACCCAAGACCATTTTATTCATCAGAATGTCCTTTGTTAAGAGACCAAAGATCATTCATTCTGATTTAGATTGTGAAAACTGACCTCTAGGTTCTCAAATATTTCCAAATTCTGAGTATCTCAAAAACAGGAAGAAGGAATTTATTCATTCTGTCATCCATGTGTTTGGAACACAGTAGGTTCAAAATATACATGTAAACTTTCTTCAGGACATTTTGTTTGCTAGTCCTCAGTGATTTATTACAAAGACTAATTCATAGTCAGTGCTCTCACACAATTTATTTAGAGAATGGCTTTCAAAGCTACCTCTACTTTTCTCTTATGTTTTTATTGGAAAAACTACAGTCTTATTACTACTGTTTCTATTTTATCTAGAATGCAGAAAAGGAGATTTACAAGTTCATATTTAAAATTACACTCTAGTTTAGGAAAGAGCAATAAAGGCCAGAGTAATGAAGAGTGTCATTTACTGTGTGGGTTTGTTTTAAAAGTACATAAAGAAATAATCTATTTGTCCTGTTCCTGTGGCAATGACTTTAGTGTCAGTTGAATTGAGTACATAAAAAGACTCATTCAATTCATTTAACTACTAATTGGTTATCCTTACAGTGAGGTCTGAATGACCCAGCCAGAACAAGGCATCCAAGGGAAAAAGAAATACTGAACAAAAAACTGCAGGGCTTTTCTGAAAATTTGTCTTAACACCAGGACAGTACTGTCTAGCAATAGAATGAATCTCAGATAAGCAGCAAACTGGAAAGGAGTACACAAGGCAAGCTCACCCTTTTAATTTCATTATTCACTCTGCTCTGTTGCCATTATAGGGCAGCACCTAGATATATTCAAAACATAAAACAGGTGTTTGTAGTTAATAGTGCAAAATTATGTGGCTCTTGTAAAATCATTTTTTCAACATTCACTGTCCAACAGAGATATAGTTAAATGTCCCATGTGTTCCAAGAACTACTGAGATCTAAACATAAGATCTACCAAAGCAAACACAATCATAAATCAAAATATAATTCATGTCTTTTGAGAAAAAAGGCCTTGATGAATCAGCCATGTAAGTAAATCAAAAGTTGATGCAGATATAGAGATCCACTAATGATTCAGAGTAATGAGAAATCTGAGTGGAAACAAGGACCTTTTATTGATGTGTTCGTCAGTATACACCAAGTCTTCAGTGAAGAATCAGCATTCTGTTTCCCTAACACTTTTTGTAAAGCAAAACAAAATGACAAGCAGGAGACATGGTACAAGAGTATCAATTGTTAGAAAAATCCAGAAACATCATACTATAAATGAAATGTTTTCAGTTAAATGTTTAGCAGGCTATTAGCCTTTTCTTTTTCATTAATGGCCCCAAGAGAGGCAACCTCATAATGCACCAGAACACCCTAGGGAGGAGACTGAATGAGGTCTCTGACAGGGCAAAGAGTTTATTACATAAATCATTCGAGTCTTGAGACACTTGGGTGGACAGAAAGCTGCCAGTGAACCAGCACTTCTTCCAACAAGGAACTCGGGAACTGGTGCATTTGGGTTTGGGTTAATCGTAACCCATTGGCAGGAAGCTTTAAAAGAAACTACTTTCCAAATTTCTCTCACTGGGCACATTTGGACTGGGATTGACATGCCATGGCCATTCTGAATTCTATCAAGAGGGATATGCTTTAAATATCTAAGCAAGGTCATTATAAAACTGACGTTAAGAACTGACAACTGATAGCAGTTTCACTTGATCCCAGAATGGGAGGAAGAGAACTTAAGAAAAAAACCTGTGGGGGACAGAATTATGGGCATGTGTTTAGCATGCACAGGAACTTCTTGGACACTTGAATTAACTTCCATTTCTTTGTGTTTCAAACAGACAGATGTATTAAAAATCAAAGAATTCTACAGATTTCTTTTTTCTTTTTTTGAGACAGGGTCACGCTTTGTAGCTCAGGCTGGCCCTGAGCTCACTATGTAGCCCAGGAGAGCCTCGAACTCAGCAATCCTCCTGTCTGCCTCCCGAGTGCTGGGATTATAGGCGTGAGCCACCATGCCTGGTGAGTTCTACAGATTTTAAGGTTAGAGTGTTTTACCATTATTCAGCTAGAATTCATTTATTTGAAAAGTGAAATTTTAAATTAGCTTGTGACTTTTTGAGGTCACACCAATAGTGATTCTGAAATTCAAAGATGGACTTCTTAATCTCAGTTCAACCCTTACTTCTGCTAGCAACTAGTCTTATGCTTTGTGAAGGAAAATAATACAGTTTATGAATATAAGACATTCTGCTGCTGCCTATCTTTTCTGTCCCTCTTTATTCTCCTGTCTTCTATTCTTTTTTCCTTCTTTCTTCCCTTTCCTTTCTTTCTTTCTCTCTCCTTCCTTTCTTTTCTTTGCTTTGTAGGGCTGACCTCCTATTTTCCTTAGAAGCGATAAATAAAAAATCTGATAAACATCAGAAGATAGATGCACAGAGTAATTTTCGTATGGAATTCTGTTTGATAACACTTGTGTTATACAACATAGGTCTTTCTTTCTGTATTTGATTAAAGGTGAATAAATGGAGTATGTCTCTCCTGACAGGCAGGAAACAGGACCAGCAGCTACACAATTACAGGATTTCACATCTGAACTCATCACTCAGATGACTCTCATTTACTTCTGGAAAAGGTCTAAGTACATTTAATTTAATAAGCAAATGGGGCAGACAGAAGGGCTCCTCAGTTCATCAGCAAAACAACAGGCTGATTTCTGAGTCTGGTGGTTACAGAGCTGCTGTTGCCTAGTAGAAAAGTCTGAGAGATATAATTTTATTTAAAAACCATTTTAGCTTCTCTAATCTTATATTTCTTATTTCTCTTCTCCTTTACTTTATTAGTAATAGTTGTATAGGAGAATAAGAGTTTTGCCTTCCTTTATGGGCCCCAGGAATCTGCACTGCAATTCCTTCCTAAGTACCCCTTGGAATTATTTATTGTGTTGTTCATTATCAAATTAATTGTAGCACTTATTCTGCTCTGTCCTGAGGGTTGAGGGTACAGTGCTGAAAACCATAAAAGTGCTTGAGTGTCTGAAGTCTTTGGCTAAATAAGAATAGAAAATACTCGGTAGTGATATAAGCAATTAATAAAAAGGAGAAGGTGGACAGTAAGAAAGGTGGAGAACACAGCAAGCAGAGGGATGTTCAGGAAAAGGTCAGCCTGATATGATGGTGCTGAGATAAGTGGCTCAGGGGCCAAAGCCAGGAAATAGTTCTTTTAGACAAGTTAAGGATAAATAAAATGGATGCCTCACTTCTCAGCTTGAACTTCTATCAGACATTTTCATACATCTTCAGATTTCTAGTTTCTTTGTACTGAACAGTTTATTCTCTGCAATTCTTGTCTCCCAGCCCTACTCCAAACACACACACACACACACACACACACACACACACACACAAAACACAGATCAAATATATATGTCTTAGAGAGATGCCAGCATGATTTTAAAATAAAGAAGTTGTATTATAAGTGTAGTACTTGTCTTAAAAGGGAATCATTGACTGTGATCAACTTGCCCAAAAGTAATCTTAGGAGACAGTGAAAGAAATACGGTAGCTAGAATTAGAATGGGATTATGTCAGTGTCTGTGCTCCACTGTGGCAAGCTAGAGAAATTAGAATCAGATTTAGGAACTTCTACTTAAAAATGACTCAAAACAGAGTCACTCAGGGATGAGTTCCTACGTCCAAGGAAAAGACAGGCTCCATCTCATGGAAGCGAAGATGGGAGGATGGGAACGTTTTTTTTCCAGGAAAGAAGTGGCTCAGCTGAGACGTGAAACCTCTCTTCACACATCTGAAACTCACAGGAGATTCAATTTTGGTTTCTGCAGAACTGAAAAAAATAGGGCTGAGGATTTAACTCAGGGCACTGCTGAGTGCCTTGTAGGCACAAAGTTGTGAGTTCGATCCCCAGTAGCACAAAAACAAAGCAACAAACAAAACTGAAGAAAACAAAGAACAGAACATTCCTCAAAGAAAGATGTGAGGCTCACAGAGAAGAACGCAGGGCAGGCGCTGCCCTGTCATGGATGCGGAGAGCTCCTGAGGGTGCAGCCCTTACTACGGCTGACGAAGCAGATGCCTGTGCTCATGGGTGGGGTAGAAAGTTTAGAAGACGTGTGTTTTGGTTTTATAAAATGGAGTATTACTCTGCCATAAAGAATGAGGAGATTGAATCATTTATACTCAAATGTACATACCTTCAGGACATACTCATAAGTGAAATAAACAGGTCACAGTTGTGTAAATATCATATATTTTCTGTGATATGAGAAACTGAAGTTATACATGTGTTCTAGAATGCATGATTGTTATTGTGAAACAGTAAATATTCAAAGGTAATGGGGTTCAGGGGTAAATAATGAAGAAAGAAAAAAATTGATGGTTTAAAAAAAAGGAAACAATGCTTGTGTATATAGGGGCAGAGAGGGGAGGTAGGCCGGGGAGGGGAGGGAGAAAATGAGAATTAAGTTGTGTCATATACTGGTTCAAATTCTCCATGTGAAGTGTAATTGTGATGCGTATATATAATGTACCAATAAAATGTACTGATAAAAAATTTTAAAAAATACCTGACTCAATTGGATTATAAACTTAAATGTTTATTTAGGTTTCAGCCCATGATGTGTTGGCCCTACCACATTGGCCTGCGGCAAGGCAGCACATCAGGACCTCGCCGAAGGGTGCTGCGGAGCACAGCTCCTCCCACCGCGGCCGCCCTGCAGAGCAGGGAGAAGGAGCGGGAGTCCCAGTGCTGCTCTCCTCCCCGCAGCACCCCGCCCGGGACCAGACCCCACCCTCTCAAGGTTTACTCCCTTCTTGGGCTGCTTGATGCAGCACCTGGTGCCAAGTGCTCACAGATGTGTAAACTCATTCAGAATTCGCCACCCTTCAAGAGCCATTCATGCTTGAGTCCTTCAGACTCTGTTTTCTTCAATATGAAACAATAAAATAATACAATAAACTCAACGTTTCACAACTTACTCAAAAGACATAGTCATAATGTTTTTCATATCCGTGCAGAAATTGCACATTTGGGGGAGTTACAAAGAGCCTTCTTATGTAGTCTAGGCTGGATTTACACTTTCTCTGTAGCCCAAGGTAGCCTTAAACTTAAAATTCTCCTGCTTCAGCTTCCAAAGTGCCAGAATTATAGACATGAGCCAACAAGCTTGGCAATTGTACTTTTTTTGTTTTGTTTTGTTTTGTTTTGTTTTGTTTTGTTTTTTGAGACAGGGTCTCGCTTTGTAGTTCACGCTGGCCCTCAGCTCACTATGTAGCCTAGGCCAGCCTTGAACTCAGAAATCCTCCTGCCTCTGCCTCCTGAATGTTGGGATTACAGGCGTGAGCCACCATGCCCAGCACTGTGGTATGTGCTATTGATTGCTGGTGGCTATGAGTCACCATGCCCAGCATTGTATGTGGTTACCAGGATTGAACTCAGGACCTTGCACTTGCAAGGCAGGCGCCAGAACCACTGAGCTAAATCTCCGGCCCAAATTGTACCTATTTTTAATTGACTTACTTGTACATTGATATTAAACTTAAAAAACATATTCTTTCACTACTATAAATGGAAAATCGTCATTGTTTGCATAAAATATGTATATTGAAACAAAAGTTAATTAAAAATACTCTATGGATGAGTTTCTGATTTTGATGCATCTCTATTAAAAAGCAAAAAGAAATATTAAAAAAAAATCTATAAAATTCTGGTTATGTAAAATTACCTTTTGATTTTCTTGTAAATATTTAAGTAAGATTTAAAAGGAAAAATATTTGAATTTATTACTAATTGTACTTAATCTCACAGTACCTACTGGATTCATTTCCCATGAGTATTATCTACAATCTTGGAAATACTGAATTGATCAATATCACCATTTTACACATGTCAGGTGACAAAACTAAAAAATAACTAAGTAGAGAATTTCAGATACCATATAAAATCCACAGAGAAGACATCTGTAATGACTTACATATAAAATCTCTCCTTGAATTAGGATTTCCATATAAAGACAATCATGGAAATAAACACTTCTTTGTCCTAACATGGCTTCCATTAGCTGAATCCCAAGGGCGGCAATAAGTTTGTCCCATTCAAATCATTCACTCAGTCATCCAAAGTACATGGTGAACAATAATTACACACCAAATGTGTAATAAGCCCAGGAGATACATCAAACAGATAAATAAATCCTTCTCCTTATCGCTAAATTTACACAGAAATTTTACAGGGCTGTTTAGCAACTACAGCTGTCAAGCCAAGGTTACCCGACCTCCTCATGCCTGACACTGTGAGCAGGATAATTTATTGCTGTGGCCACCTGTCTAGTGCATTACAGGATGTTTAATATCATTTCCAACATCCACTGTATGCCAGGTGCATCACTATCCCTCATAAATTGTGACAACCAAATTATCTCCAAATATGTCCCTTCACTGTAATATTCCTTCACTGAGAAAACACTTGAGAAAAGGCTTATTTTGGCCTGTTGTTTCAGAGGCTTCAGTGCAGAATCACTAGGTCCACCTCATGGTGGACACAAGGCAGAGATGGAGAAGGAGTGAGGCAAAGGGACAGAGAATTAGGAGGGGTAGGGAAAGGATAAAAGAAGAAGAACCAGAAGGAAGAGGATGAGAAGGTAGGAGCAGAAGGAAGAAGGGCAAGAGGAAGAGGGGAAAGAAGGGCGAGGCACAAGATGCATTCTCCCAGGACCACCCCGATGAGCTATTTTCTCCAACAGCATCCACCACTTCCCAACAGTCCATTCCATTACGTGCTGATCAGTTGCTTGATGATGTTAGAATGCTCATGATCCAATTACCTCTCCAAGCATCTCTTCGGAACACTACTGTGTTAGGGACTGAACCTGCCATACATCAGTCTTCGGAGGAAACTTCATATTTAAACAATAGGCCTAAATATTACCAAATGCTCCCTGGAGGAAAAAAGACACCCTTGGCTGAAAACCACTACTTTTTGGCCTTCTGCTTTGTTCTAGAGCAAGGGTGTTATATGGCATAACTCCAGATGGTACCATTCATTTGTAATTGTCATGAAGTTTCCACTCAGAGTTTTATTGATTATATATCACTCAAAAGGAGAGGCTCTGTTTCACTATGTTAAGGGTGAAAATTAGAGGATATAATGACATATATTAATTTATAGATTTAATAACGTACCAGGGTACAGGATACCTGAAAAAGCTGTGTTACCTTTCTAAATTACATTTATCAATACCGCTGCTCTTTAGTGTTGTCTTCGTTGTCCTGCATGCACAATTATACATAATACTAACGAGAAGCTCAAGTAGAGTAGAAAAGTAGAGGCATTATTGATGAATATTTTATATAATACTGCTCCTTTGAATATGAGGTCATGAATGCCAGAAATTCTTGAAAGTTGCAAGTGTGGCAGTAGACAAGGTAAGAAGCATCCTCAATTCACAGATAGCTTTTGTTAGACATTATAACATACTAGTGCTTGTCAGCCCTAAGTTTTGCACGAGACCATAGGTAGTGAAGCTATCACTTTTTAGTAAGTGTCACCACAACAAAAAGCAAACTGTTTTCCATCTATTGAGTCAGACTCTCTATCCAAGAATCTTTGGTTTAAAAGGTGTCACAGATGATGATAATAGGCACTTAAAAGTGAGAACTACCATTTTAGGCAGTCAGGAAATACTGTGAAAAGTAATTCTGCAAAATAAAGCCTGTAGCATATATGTCTTGTTCTACTTTTTGATATGTCTCAATCTATGTTTTTGAGATATAGATATCAACTTGCTTTCATTAAGCATGAAATACTGACTAAAATCCAATGAAAATTTTAAGTATTTTATATTTTGTGTAGAAAAAATGGCCAATAGGACAACAGTTGATACACATACAAAACCAGTTACCAATAAAAGATTGTAGTGATGCACATATGTGCTTTTTTATGACCTAAAAGTTATAAAATTTTAAGCATTATGTGAATAATTTTTTTTTTTGAGACAGCATCTCGCATTGTAGTCTAGGCTGGCTCTGAGCTCACTATGTAGCCTAGGCAAGCCTCATACTCAGCAATCCTCCTGTTTCTGCCTCCTGAGTGCTGGGATTACAGGTATGAGCCACCACGCCTGGCACTGTGGTATGTGGTATTGATTGCTGGTGGGCGTGAATCTCCATGCCCAGCATTGTATGTGATTTCCGGGGATCGAACTCAGGACCTTGCGCTTGCAAGGCAGGCACTGGAACCACTGAGCTAACCCTCTGGCCCTATGTGAATAATTTTTAATTGTAAAGAATAAGGTATTATAAATTATAATGGCTTAAAAATATCTGGTTATATGCACATGGAATTCTAGGAAATCTTCCCTACTACCTTTAATCCTAGCAGCAAAGATGTGCCCTCTGCAGCCCAGGTGATCCCTGGCCAGGGTGGACACCTGAGTACTATTCCTGGCAGTATCACTGGCAGCTGTGGAAGCAGTAGGTTCTAGAAGAAAGATCTGGGCAAAGTATCAGAAGCCACCACCGTGACTGTCACCGGTCTTCTATTTTCAAATGTGTAGAATCGTGATAATAGCACTGACCTCAAATGCTGTGCAACCTACTGTGTGGTACGTGGCTCAGTATACATTCCCAAATAATGTTCAGTTTTATCTTCTTCTCAGGAAAAGATATGGATGCCAAAGTTTAAATTAGGGAAAACTAAAAAACAAAACAAAAGAAATTCATTCTTCCTTTCATTCTTCTTTCATTTATTCTAGAATTTACTGAAAGTCTGATAGTTGGTGTGGCTTTTCCTGTAGGTTATATAAGAATGTTGAGAGTATTCTGATGTCAAAATAGAGCTTAAATTTTAATAATAGGTAGGTGGAAAATAAGCATTTAAGTAAAGAATAAAACACTATTAAGAATAATGATTTCAAAGAACAAAGGAATTTATGATGTATTAATTAATTTCATTCATGCATTACAAAACATAGATTTAAATTAATTAAGATTTTGTTGCCCTGCAATAAAAACTAGAAAAGTCAGTTGGAAAAGTCACCTTGGGACCTTGAGACCTTGATGGCCCAAAGGACATCTAGCCTTATCTTGCATATTACTGCTTCTGTCTGGTCTATTTGCATGTAACAGTCTCTGAGATCAGCTGTGTTATCAAAAGCTGACTTCAATACATCACCAAGGAAGAACTCTCAGTCACCGAACTTGCAGGATTGACTCAACAAGATATGTTCATACCCTGTGACCAAGACAATAAAAGTAATCTTGGGCCAGAGGGTTAGCTCAGTGTTTCCGGTGCCTGCCTCGCAAGTGCAAGGTCCTGAGTTTGATCCCCGGTAACCACATATAATGCTGGGCGTGGAGACACGCCCACCAACAATCAACACCGCATACCACAATGCCGGACTTGGTGGCTCACGCCTGTAATCCCAGCACTTGGGAGGCAGAGACAGGAGGATTGCTGAGTTCGCGGCGGCTTGCCTGGGTACCATAGTGAGCTCAGGGCCAGCCTGAACTACAAAGCGAGACCCTGTCTCAAAAGCAAAAAAAAAAAAAAAAAAAAGTAATCTAGAAAATTTGGAAATTTTACTGTGCACAAAATATAGTGCATCTATTTAAATAAACTTTTGCAACTATTTCCTGTCTATTGGGGAGAAGACAAAAGTGCAAAGAGGTTTGGTAGCTTGCAAACAACACACTTTTAATAAGCACTGAAGATCACACTGACTTCCACTTCAATCACATCTCCAAAGCATATACTCATAACCACTAATTAGACCTTCCTAATGTTGGTTTCTATATAGTTATATTAGAGTAACTATAATTATTTCATTACTCTAATTACTCCCTGCTAATTTGTCTTCCATCCAACATAAAGGCATGTAATTGGACATTCGCGTGTGAAAACCACATTCTTCTGGAGGCCAACAGAATGAAAATTTTACAAGAAAAAATAGATGGTAAGCCAATGGAAAATATTACTCAATGCTCCTGCAGTAGTGGCTAATCAACAGTGACTGACCATTATAAGCAGATCTGATTTGCGGCAGTGATGTGTAAGTCTTCATTTGCTCGTGTAGTCTCTATACAGAGCTGAGAACTCAGTACACAAATGAGATCTATCAAATGGTCAATAGTCAGGAGATACTGTCTTGAGGTAGCATGAGTTTTTGTGCCAGCGATACTGGAAATTAAAACTTAGAGAATAGCATGAATTTATGGATAAAAACTTTAAAAGTGCAAGAAAATGGGAAGGAAGTTCAGTTTGAGGAGAAGAAAAGCTGGAGGGGGCACACTTCCTGCACAAGTCAGAGCCGCCCCGTAACAAGGGAAGGGAGAGCGAATAGGGAAGGGACTTCAGCTGGAGCTGATGAGGAGCCCACAGCACGGAGAAGGACCACATGGGCCTGCTAGGAGAGGAGAAGACACGAGCTTCTACAGGGTGCTGCGGTGGGGTAAGACCCGGCTGAACTTAGTTCTGGTTTCTATGGCTCTAGAGAAGTATTTTACAGCACGGGGAAGCTGTAAAACCATCTGTCCTGCTGGGGGTGCGGTGGGAGACCTGGCAGAGCCTTTGCTGGACTCCAAAGTTACTGAAGTTCAGAGCAGTGAGTGGGGAGATTGCAGGTGCCCTGTAGGGAGTACAGGTTGGTAGCACAATGTCCCTGCAAAAGACTCCTCTTGGTGTACTCAGTCTTAAAAGAGAATGAGCCAGCTGATGACAATTTATGGGTAATGAAGCTTCTCTTTTCTTCTTTTTTCCTGCCAGTTTTGGATGCTCCCTCAATGAGTACCGTCCACTACAGGCAGTTCTGAACCAAAGTTAAAACCGACCAAGATATAAAATGAAGGCAGATAGGTATTGTGAAATAGGAAAAAAAATGCCCAAAGGGAGGGGGAAATGAGGGAGGCAGGGGAAAGCAAAGAAGGGAAAGAAAAAGTTTGATGGTAAAAACAACAAAAAAAGAGAAACAAAACTTACATATACATGGGGTGGATGTCGTAGGGAGGGCAGAGGAATGGAAAATAATGAGAATCAAGGTACATCATGTACAGGTACAAGTTCTCAATGATGGACATGACCATAACGTACAGGTAGAATAGAGCAATCAACTCAAAAAATGAAAATAACGGAGACAGAGAGTGCTTTATTTTGCTTCCATTACCCACTGGACATCTCTAAGGCCCAGTGAAGAGTGACCTTTTAAGCAAAAAGAGCTCTTAAGTCACTGACCAACACCAAAGAAAACACAATTATGCTTTTAACGAGTAACAGGTTAGAGGCTAGAGAATCTGTTTGTTCTCTGTCCCTCAGTGGTGATCCTCAACAGTTTGATTTTCTCATCATGTTTATCCTTAGAGATCCAGTGTGTAAGGCATCCTAGTTATAATGATGCACTCGGCTCTTTAGATCTATAAGGTTATTTTACAAAGTGAATGAGTTGGGGAGAGCATGTCATACCTTTTTTTTTTCGTGCCATACTTTTAATGGGTAGCAGACCCCAAATAGGGCCCAGAAATGCACATAAAGCAAGAGGCTGAGCTTTGAAAATATGAAACACTATCTGGATTCTTTGTATCTATGGCACTAGGGAGAAAGATGACATGTTTAGCCTAAATATAATCCGAGGTAAACTTTGTATCTCTAAAACAACAGTAATGTAAATGAACCATAAACAAGGGCAAGGAGGGGGCTCCAATCAAGTCAAATAATTGTATAAATAAATAACAAGAGGTGAATTAACAATTTTCCCTTTTCTCAGAAGTTTAAGATAATTTTACTTTAGACACAGGAATCTAACAAATATAATTCTACATTTTATAAGAAAAAAGCTAGCTTTCTAGTAGTTTTTATAGTTGGTATTTGTGTGAAACTATGCTGAAGGCTAATTCCTTACTTGATTTTATAGTTCTTGGATTTCAATTCCCAACTCGGCTTGACATGTTTAATTGAACAACTGAGTTCATTTTATATAGGACGGTAAAAATGTGACAATTACAATGAGAATGAGTGAAGAAACCAACCATGAGAATGAAGTAAATGTCCCACTGAAACACTTCGAGGGCTTTTTAGCAGAAGAAATATGTGCTTTAAAATCGAATCTAAGACAATAGAAATTCATAACACGTAAAGGAAAGAAATGTAAGTAAAGTTGCTGAGGGGTAGAATTATGCTTCATTGTTAAAGTCTATTGTCCTTTTCATACACTTGCAGGCTCTCAGGACCCCATGATGTGTGGACTGACAATGCCAGGCGTAGATATCCCTAGAAAATAATGGCAAGTTAGAGCAAGAAGAAACTCGAGGTCATTTAATCCAATAGCTCTTCTTGCTGCATTTTACAAAAATTCCACTAAAGAGCTGAAATGATTTCCCTAAAATCACACTGCAAATCGGTGGAATGAGAAGAAGAAAGAGGACTGTGTTGTTTCTAATTCTAAGTAATATTTATTCAAGCAATTATCTGAGATAAGGATACTAGTCACTATTTATAGATCAGTAGCTTCAGTTTGAGAAAGGTTGACTAATTTGTTCAAAATCCTCAAAGGGGAAGTTGCCAAATTATAGCTGGGCCTCAGATTTTTCTGGCTGCAAAATCCATTTCCTAGTAAATTATGTGTAGTGCCATCTCCTATACTGTAGCTACATTGATTTTATGCGCACACTCATACCCAAAGGACTTTCCCAAGAAAATGAAAGTATGCTAATAAAGTCCTCTAATCAACTGGATCCTTCTGGCCATAACTTCTTGTCTGTTTTACTTCTTGTCTCTCTGATCAGACACCAATTCTTTAGAAAATCTTTCTCTGAGACCACTGGTTAGATCCCTGTAGAACTATCTCTCTAGCACTGAACTGATTAGGGAAGAAGCTGTGCCCTGATTTGCGTAATTAGAATAATACATGTCTTCTCTAATCAATTATAAGCTGCATGAGGATTAAAACTGTGTATATTTCTATTTACTGTTTCTTCAACTTATAGGCTATTAACAATCTGTTGAATGATTATTTCTAAAAATGTTTCATTTCTACAAGCTAATCAAATTTCATGTAATTAGAAAACTAAAAAGATATTTGATGAAATGATTTATCCTCACTATCATTTACACATGGCACAGGATTAAATATTAAAATTGTAAAGCATGATGCTAGCAGTGTATAAAGAACAGATATTAAAGGAGACCAACTGTTGCTCCTGGACAGTTGTCACTTTGGTTTAATGATTGTTGTGACCACAACCAGATACAAAGCTTCAAACTCATAAAGGATGTTTTATTCCTCACCCTGCATTGCCTAAAATCAGATGTAAAATTCTTTTCTGAAAGTATTCTTCTCTTTTCTGTTCCAAGAGGGACTACTTTATCCCTGGAACAAAAATGGAACGCTAAGATGAGTCTGCCCAAGCAAGCCTTAATAAAATGACCCTTTCCTGACATCAGATTTCCATTCATATTTACCTTCCCATGATGCACTGCCCTAAAGCCCAACCCCTTTTTCTTTGCCTTTGTACTTCTGCACAATTTATCACTCTTTGCTAAAATGGTATGTACAACTCTGGGTCTAAATGCTTCTTTGTGTTTACACTTCTTTTATATGATATAAAGATTATATTATTAACATATAGCACAATTTGCATGCTTTTTTCTGCTAGTTTGTTAATTTAATTCACAAGCACAGGGACAGAATTGAACAGAGTATAAGAAAAATTTTGTTCCTCTCTTACTATTCATGGGTTTAAAGAGGTACTTATCCTCATAGAATGTACTGCCAGTAATAAAAATTACATATGAATTAAGGCAGTTGAGTTGGAAGAGCATATTAGCATGGACTAGAGCCTCTCACCTGAGTGCAATACACAACAGTCTCTCACATATCAAGTTATCTACCTGCCATTTTCAGATGTGAAGAGAATCTTAACATATCTGACCCAGGGCTACAAATAAAGGAAAACATGTACGGGGAAGAATGCTGCCTATGACTGTTTGCCTGTAAGTTACTTAAGCCACCAGTGCCCGTAAGGCAATATTCAGACATACTATTAAGAAATCATTTCTTGTTTTCCAATAGCGTATGTGGTACTAAAGAAAAGGTTATATTCCTCAGGGTTCTTGTGAGCTTTGATGTATGTCTTCTTTTTTTTTTTTTTCTGCTTCTCAGTTTTTTTTTTTTTTTTTCTTCCCTCTCCTGTGGGTCATCGGTGTTGTGGTATATGTGAAGCCACTAATCTTTGATCTTTGTACATCAGGCTTTCTTCCATTGCAGGACCATTTATGCCAGGCTAAATTAGCCTTTGATCAGAGGCTTTGATTCACTTCTTAATTCACTACTTCATCATGAGCCGCTAAGCTGTGGCGGCTCTCATTCCATTCGGCTCAGCGTGGAAGTGATCGTGGTGATGTATGTCATGGGTTTGCTCCCTTCCCAAGGCCTCACTTGCACACGTGTGCAGTCCAGGACAATCTGCTCTCATGGGATCTGTCTATGATTTATGTCAGTATTACATACGGTGTTTTCTCCCATCTTGGGTTGCCACAGGGTAAAAATGGCATTTTGTTGAAGAAACACAATTTTCTCTTTTCATTTGATTTGCTCCAAGCCATTGATTGGTTATACTGTACATTTAATGTGCATTTTATTTGTCCAGTATGTCATGCTACTACTTGGGCAGACATTTTAAATGTCAATATATTGAAAGACATTGCTATTAAAGAGATAGTCCAAGGTTTATTATGTTGTGGTGTCCTTTTATCTATGATATTTTCATGGTTTATTTTCTTTCTTTTCCCTGCCATGCAATGGCAATTGCTTTTCTTTTAACAAAAGCATCCTGACTTATGAATTTGCAGAATAACAAGAACAAATAAGCAGAAGAAAATGCCTACGAAGATTAAATCCACATCTATTAAAAATCTTAAAAGCCAGCTAAACCAAAGAGGCACAGAGAAGATAATGAAAAAGTTTATTACCTCAATTATGGGGCGGTGTCATGGGTGTTCGCTTATGTTTAAACTCATCACACTGTATGTGTTACACATGTACAGCTCCTCATATTTGCAGTTAAATCTCAGTAAAACAATTAAGAAAAACCCATAGACAATAAAAACAAAAGCCTGCCATGATCATAGATTTAGGCTGAAAACTATAATTTCTTACCAGTGTTTCTCCTATAATCTTTTGATTTTGCCATGCCATTTCCCCAGTGCCTGAAAATCTACCTGTAGCAATTTTACAACATACTTGTATATCTCAGCATCCTCTCAGAACCCTCATTGAATTTTCCTGTCTTGGAAATCACATTTATTTGTGTGTGTGATTTTAGTAAAAGTAACTTCAATAAAATTCCCGTTGAAACAAACGCATGTTTTGGCATCTCAATAGCAAAATTATGTATGCAAATTGGAGGTAATCCAAAGAACAGCCAAGAGAATGATGAAGGGAATGGAGTGCTTGGCTAAGACAGAGAAGCAAGGCTTCTGAATGCCCCCACAGTGGGGAAACGACAATAACAGAACATAACAGCCCATAAATATTTAAAAGGTGTAAACATCAAATATGGATAGGAAGGATTAATTCTCAGATAAGGGCAAGAAGCTATACTGATGCATTCATATGATGGAAAAGAAAAAGAAAAAACATGCTGTTTACTATCATCATTTTGAAACATGAAACATTAATTATATATGTATGATATTCTAGCATTTGATGGAATCTTTTATTGCCTCAGAATGCCCTATCTCATGAAATACTGAAAAACCACACTTAATTATTCAACAACAGGGAACTTCTTTCTGAGATCAGTTGTATTGGCTTCCATTCAGAACTTCTTGAAAAGAGATTCGCATTTTGCGTATTATGTATCTGATAGTACTTCACACTTTTCTTTCCTAATGGTCCCAAAGGAATGAATGTTAGTGCCAATAAGACCAGGATTGGCCAGCTGCAGATATTTGAGGGCTAATGGATAAGGAAACATTAAAACTAATTATAAACCACATCTGAGTGTAACTGGAAGCTCCTGGCAAGATTACCAAAAACAGGAACCAGAGAAGCAGTCCAGGAACCTCTTATCACAGGTGTCCAAGCAGCAAACTATCTGGAGATCCTTTCCCTTCCACTGTTCCTCATTTCTCTTCCTCTCTCTGACCCCCCACTAGTAAAGCATCAGTTAAATTTCAAATTCTATTCTCTCAGTGACAACAACGCAAATATAAATTGGACTTGGCCTTCAAAGATACATCCATGAGTCAAATGTGCGAACAATTAATTGCATTTGAATACAAGGTTATAAAAAGAGCTAGAACAAGTGGTGTCAGTCGAGAAATTCACATTTGTGCCCTGTGTGCAGCTTGCCATATGAGGACATTCTAAACGGTGAGCTTGTGCCATTCTGTCCTCCCCAGGTTCTGGAACCAAGCACTGGAATAGCTAAGCACCCGTGAAAGTGCTCTGTGACCGTGGATTTGGGTGTCAATGGGAAATAACCACTACATTTATTGAAACTTCACAGTCTACCCAGTGAAAACAGATAATCTCCTCTTACATGATAGTGCTGTACTACGATTAAATGAAAAGATCATTCTTTACCCTGGACTGGCAGGAAAGATAGCCTAGTTTTTCATATGAAAGCATTTATCAAAAGCCATAAATCAGTAGGAAGAGTAGCGTGGAGAGATAAACACCATCAGTCAGTCTAGGCGTGTGCCCCAAGTTGACTTCCCCTGCACATGTTATCATGAACTTCTGCTACAGAAACCAGTCCCTGCCATTCACCTACTTAGATCTTCTGTTATATATATATATATATATATATATATATATATATATATATATATATATATATATATATATATATATATATATATATGATAATATCTTCTGTGGACAAATTACATATCATCATAGCAACAAATGAAATATGTGGATGACCATGTATTCATCTCACATACACAAACACAACCTCAGAAAATTTTGAACACTTAAACTCTAAATTGTGCTCTGAGAGAGTCCACATAAATTGGACTGTTAAAAATAGAACAAAATTGGTATTTATATATTATACTCAAATCAGAGCAGAGGTGGTTATTGTACTCTTTTTTATTTCATTATTGGGCGGTTGAATAGTGATGGGTAAAAACTGCCAAAGGAGCCTCAAAGGGAAATTAACAATTAAGTGTTTGAATGTGCACACAACTATCACGCCATTAAACCTTTCCTGGAAGTTATAGCTTATTTGCAAGAACCACAATGAAAACTTATTCTGAAAACAATGATTTGATCAATCATTACAGAGCATATAAAAATGAATATGATTCTTTAAAATAAATGATACATGATAATGAATAAATGACAAACTATATTGTACAGGTCTCCACCTATTATCATGATGGCAATGGACACAATGGTTTATTTATTTTTAGTCTCTGAGATAGGGTTTCACTAAGCAGTTCAGTCTGGCCTTGAACTCCTATGTAGCCAAGGCTGGTCTGGAACTTGCTGCAATCCTGCCTCAGCTCCCAGAGCGTGAGACTGCAGCATATGCCACTATGCCCAGAAGCAGACATAATTTAAAGAAGAAAAGGAAGCAAAGTTGATGTATACAGGGGGTGAGGGTTATGGGAGGGCAGGGGAATTGAAAAAAATGAGAATTAAGGTGCATCATGTACAGGTACAAATTCTCAGTGTCAATTGTGACAATAAT
This sequence comes from Thryonomys swinderianus, assembly GCA_004025085.1. Taxonomy (NCBI): domain Eukaryota; kingdom Metazoa; phylum Chordata; class Mammalia; order Rodentia; family Thryonomyidae; genus Thryonomys; species Thryonomys swinderianus. The sequence goes on from PVIC010000221.1 coordinate 26,451, forward strand.
GTATACATAAAATGTACCGATAAAACCAATTAAAAAAAACTAACAGGGCCGGAGGGTTAGCTCAGTAGTTCCAGCGCCTGCCTCGCAAGCGAAGGACCTGAGTTCGATCCCCGGTTACCACATATAATGCTGGGCGTGGTGGCTCACGCCTGTAATCCCAGCACTCGGGAGGCAGAGACAGGAGGATTGCTGAGTTTGCGGCGGCTTGCCTGGGCTCCATAGTGAGCTCAGGGCCAGCCTGAACTACAAAGCAAGACCCTGTCTCCAAAAAGCAAAAAAAAAAACAAAAAACAAAAAACAAAAAACAAAAAACAAACCTAACAGTGACACAAACATGTTATAGTTTTTTATAAGAGTAAAATATAATTTTTAAATATTTAATATCCTGGGAGTTGTATTTTATCCTTTATTTTGTGATTAGATTTACCTAGGTAAATCTTTACATAAGTAAATCTTATGTGCTTATGAACAAGTAATTTATTTAGAGTGACACCATAAAAGTGTCTTAATGAAATCAGTCTGCCCCTCACAAACAATATCATCAAAGGATTTGATTAATCAGATTCCAGGAAGAGTTTTCCCCAAGGACATTAGAATGGATCTCAAATGGATTTTCATCTTCCATAAACCTGTAGATTAACTAGAGTTGGAAAGCCTCTGCTGAGAAGCCCCTTTGAGTAAGTTACCAAGGAAAGATTTAGAAATAGAGCTCAGAACTATTCCAATTGGTAAGAGGAAAAGGGCAAGTGTTATTCAGAAAACATGTATGTGTACATACACACAGTTATGCACTCTCTCTCTCTCTCTCTCTCTCTCTCTCTCTCTCTCACACACACACACACACACACACACACACACACACCCATTGATTCTTTCCTGGAAAGTCTTCCTCCTAGAAGGCCCCTAGGGATTACCAGAAAGTAGGTGTGCTCTCAATGACATATAAGATGAAAGTGCTTTGTCTCTTTTCATTATTATTCCTATTATTTAGTTATCACTTCAGTCAACCTATACAAATTGTTGCATGTATCAAATAATATCTTATCTTTTAGGAATGGCATAGTCTGCTATTAGCAAAACTTGTATATGAAAAGGTAAGAAGAAAATCATTCATATCATTGTAGAAAAAAAGCTTTTTTTCGCCCTAACATCACTGTCATTAACAGCTCTTGATACTAATTTTTGATAGTTTTTGAGCTATACTCATATGATAAACCAAACACAGAGCTAATAAGTATTATGAAAACAAGTGAACTTCAGCTACACCCAGAAGTAAGCTATAACTAATATTCCAATTTCTGAATTAGAAAATTAAGTTAAAAGAGCTAATTAGCTTCGCCAGTGACATTATTATGTGTATATTCCTTCAAGATGGACTTTTTCTGTGTTTCAAAATCTTTGAAAACAGCTTTCGTTTAACCTATAATTATGAAGTGTTTGATAAGACTCCAACAGAGTGTCCAGTCAGACTTCATATTTATCTAAATCCCAAATTCAATTACTGAAGGTGAAATTTTCTTCAGACCATGAAGAGATGAGCTCTGTTTGATTCCTGAAAATACAAATTTTCTCACAAAAACTTTAAGCTTCCTAAGAGTCAACCTTCTTGAAATGCTGTGGTGAAATTAATTTTTCTATTAAAAATGACATTTAGATAAATATCAGCAAAATGCCACTTTCAAACATGCTAGTAGGCTAGGTTAAAGCAAACAAAAGATATCTTCTAGTGGAACTCTAAAACAATGAAAAAACTTCCACCATAAACAAAAACAACAACCTGATTCTACATTTGGTCTACATCTATTCTAAGACTGTAGGGAACACGAAATTTCTGAAATGCTCTGTACCCTACATTTCCTTTGGCTGAATGCTTGTTCTACCTATTGCAATAATTAAATACAATCAAAATGCATGAAGCAGCTGATTAAGTAAAACATTATTACCGGTAAATTAAATTCCCTTTGGTTCCACTGTGATTTGTTTATAGAATGTAGGCAAGCTCAGTGTTTGTTGTTTATAGCACCTAGGGATAGATTTGAAAGCTCCAAATTTAAGAATAATTTCCATGTGAAGAGCCACTTTAAAATTTATTTTTCTATCAAAACACACAAACACATTAGATTTTTGTCTGCCCACACCTCTTAAAAATTTCCACTCAAATATGGGGCCATAGCATTGCCCCATTCTGAGACAACAATCCTGTGCATTTCTATCTCCCAATAATAGAAGCACAGAGTGTAGAAATGGATAAAAGAGCCACGTAATTACACTTCCCTCCGGGAGCATCTTCTTTCACAGATTCAACCGTTGTCCAAAAATAAATAAATAAATACACAAATAAATAAAGCCCACAATGTGTAAGTATTTCTACTTGGCAGTCTCCATGAACTGTTGTGTAAGATAGCCAATTCCTTTTGTCTGATGCTGTGACTAATGTGTCAAAGTAAAAACAATATGACTAAAATGAGGCGTTTTGTGAGAAAGCCCTGAAAGAACAGGCCTCTGTCAATCACAGAGAGAACACACCCCGCCACTCACAAATCCATCTCCAACCCAGGTGTGCTCTCATCAAGCTCCCCACCTTGTAACAAAACAGCATTAGCGTTTGAGATGGAGGAAGGGTTTCCACCAATACACATAATCCTGTTATTCTTAATTCCCCTCTGGTTTGAAGATTGCCCTCCAGTTACTAAGTATTTTCTAATCGTGTCGCATGGACACAGCATTGGAAAAGTAAGATTTTCTCTTTGGCATCAGAATCAAAATACCTCAAGTTTATGCATGCCCATTATTGTAATTTAATAATTATCACAGAGAAGAAATAAATTCCATTGAATCATTCTAACTTATCCCGATAGAAATCACTAATAATGATTGTTAAAGGTATACTATCTTTGGCCCTAAGAAAAAGAATGGTTAAAAAAAATTCAAGCAACCCACTTCCATTCTGTGCATTATTTCACAATCAGTTTGGACTTATTCCAAAAGCTGTGGCCAAGAAGTTCTAAACAGATTGCAGTGCCTCCGGAGAGAACCTCACACTGGCACAGTGAGAAGAGAAAAATTCCACTCTGGCAGGTCTGAGAAAAGTCCCCACTGCTTTCCAATTGACCAAGTGACACACTGCACAGGTTGAGCCTTTTCTACTTCCATTTAGCATTCACATTTCAGTCCCACTCGGCGTGTATCTAACACCTTTATTATTTGCATAATTATAACAAATAAAATTGTTTATGGACATGAACAATGCACAAAACATGCTCAATATGTGCTCCAGCCAGTAGGTCCATGGTATACAGTGCCAGGGAACAGCTGTGTTCATTGAATTCTGCAGGTAAAAAGAACCCATTACGTAGATAGATATGTGCAGTATCCTATGTGGTATGATATCTCTGCATGGGAAAAGAAAAAAATGCAGCATTTGCACATGTTGATTTCGAGAAAGATTTCCTTGTTCTCCTGGTCCATTTGCTGAGACTAAAGTTAAGTGAGATAAAATAGAACGTCCTTGCCGGGCGTGGTAGCGCACACCTGTCATCCCAGCACTCGGGAGGCAGAGACAGGAGGATTGCTGAGTTCAAGGCTTGCCTGAGCTACATAGCGAGCTCAGGGCCAGCCTGAACTATAAAGCAAGACCGTGTCTCAAAAAAAAAAAAAAAAAAAAAAAAAAAGAATATGCTTTATTTATCCAGTGATAAGGAATGTGATAAATCTTGTGCGCTACACAACCAAAGTTCAGCTTTTACTGCTCCAATATTAAATTTCCATGACACATCGCTTCAAAACCTGTCCATGTCACACAGCTTCTACAGCACGGGTTCCAGTGAGTCCTAACTTTTCACCACTGTCGAGGGCACCCATGACGACAGAGATCGGAGCTTGCGCTGCATCCCCCACACTTGCTTAGGATTTTAAAACTGCTTGTTGGCACGAGACAGGCAGAGTGCAGCTCCTGATCAGACTTATTTGTATGCTCACAGCGGCAGCCGGTGCCTGCTGATTCCTCATCTGCTTCACTCCACTGTGGTTGAGGAGGCACTTACATTAATCACGTGTATCAATTCTTTGCTCTAATCTCATCACACTCTGTGTGTGTGTGTGTGTGTGTGTGTGTGTGTTTTGGCTGATAAATATGGTAAGACTTAGCACACTGTTGGGCCTGTATAATTTGGGATGTGTGTCCTGGAGGAATGGGTTCAAATGTTATTAAGAGAAGCATCCATACACACTGCACCACTACAGTCTGAGAACATATCTTTCCCCTGCTTTATCACATTAGCAGGCTCTCTGACTCCTTGGATTTATTTATTTTAGAAATATTTATCCTATCCCTAAACACCACTGACATAGATGTTAATGTCTTATTTTCTATTATTAGTAAAAAGCAGTGTTTTTAGAATCTCCCTAAATTTTCTCTGCCTGAGAGATACGTTCCTGCAGGTCTTAACTGTGAAGGAGTAGCTGAAGTAGGAGGATTCCAAGTTCCCACCCAGCTGAAGCAATGCAAATTAGGCACTACGCAAGAATTTGTCTTAAAATAAATATCATAAAGCATGGCTGGGGGAAGTAGCTCAGTGTAAAGGCCCTGAGTTCAACTGAGAGAGAGGGGGAGAGAGGGAGAGAGAGAGGGAGAGAGAGAGAGAGAGAGAGAGAGGGAGAAAGACACACACACACACACACACACACACACACACAGACTCAATACAATTAAGGAAAGATCGCTAGGAATACTAAAAGCCAAATCTGAAGAATGTAAGAGTTTGCTAAGGCAAAAAAAGAAGCTTTGGGCACTAGTCAATTGTTTGCTTGTTTTTGTTTTGCAAAGCATGATTGAAAGGAAATGCAGTGTTTGCATAGTTATGGGAAAAACAAAGCAGAAAGTTCACTAGAAAGAAAACAGAACTTCCTTAACACCAAGTAGTAGGACGTGGATTCTAGGGGTCACTTCCCCATCAACATACCCATCACAGTAGCACCCAGTCAGCGGAGCTCAGAGCCACCTGTACTCTGGACAAGGGCATCTTGCACATGTGAGGTTCTCTCATATCCCAAAACAGTGCTGTTCATACAACAGGGCCCTAGTGCAAACCTATGACTTCATCAACAAGGAGAAAAGCGACTTCTCAGAGTGCTCATGGAAAAGCTGGTGTTGGGACCAAAGAATCTTCATTTTATAAGTCACCCCATCTGATGTTTTAGTTGTAAACAAACATTGTACTTTATAAAAAGGTCCTGTGTAGATGTGATATATATATATTCTGTAAAAATAACTTGTGACAACTTGCTAATTGTGCTAATTGTGTGAGGTTTCCTAAAACCCCCAGAGAAGTCAGTAAGGTTGCTGAACTGGTTGCACTGGTCACCAAGTACAGCGATTTCCTGAAGAGTTTAAGGGGACATAGCTCACATAATTAACCGGTGAGCTAATCAATAGGGCTGTTCCTACCAAGGATTTCCCTTTGTTAGCCCTCCCACAGGATGACTATTTCCTATTCCCACCCTCTACCAATGACCACCTGATAAGTATGATAGATCAAACTGTTAGCCAATTACTAGAAGGTTTAGGTTCCCCTCCCTTGTGCAACCTGAAATGCCCTTGAAAGGGGCCGGTAGCCATTCTTCAGGGTCTCCAACCCAATATTGGTAGACCCACTGCATGCTGTGCTAATAAAAGTGCCCTTGTTCATTACATGCATGTGTTTGTCTTCCTTGGGATAGCATGATCCAGACATTACACTGGTTGCATAATAATTATTTAGACAATCTGTCACTTTTCAATGACACATTTCAAAAGCTTTCTTAAAGGTGAATTTTTCCTAACTCATTGAATTTATAACCAATCATATGTAAACTGCAATTCCATCCTTGACAAAGCAGATTAAAGACTAAACAACTATCATAAACATCACTGTCAGGCTTTACTTATATTTAATATGCTGGATCCTGAGTTTTAAAATATCATTGTAACTGTTGCTAAAGTATCAGTGTTACAAGATTGGTGAATACTACTTAAATTCATGACTGAAGATATGAAATTATGCATAGATTAATACTTGGTGGCATTCCATAATTCCGTAATTTGACAGTCACAGGTGTGTTACACTTTCATAAAACAGGAGGAAGTACAAAAGCACCATCATACTTCAGCTACCAAAAAGTGTCCAGTACCAAGAATAATCTCACTGACACACAGCGTGCAGTTACTCAATGTATATGACCTTAGAATAATGATGCGGTACTGCAGTTCCAAAGATCTCACTGGCAAACAAGGAATAATAGTATCTTTCTTGCCTTGTGATATGAGTTCAAGGAATAGGGCATGTATTTCATAAATGTTTGGCATAGGGATGAAATCTAAAAGACGCTCTGTGTAAAGCCAGGGGAAACAGCAGCTCCATCATCACCTGAGGCAGACAATGATGCCAGAAGGTACAGCTAAGCAGCCTCCACTTCCTGCTTGGAAGACCAGACTCAGACTGAGCCAATGGGAGAAAATCTCATGGTACCCTCCCATGGTGACATATGAATCTTAACAGCTGCCATGTAAACCACATGTCTAGGCAACTAGGTGCATTTCTTCTCAATGACGGTAAAGTATTTCTCACAGCATTTTGTGCAAGCTTATGAGTTCCTCAAGCCCAGAACAGGAGGAACCTTTATTAATTTTTAATTTTCTAGTGTTCAATTACAGTGGCTTCAAATTGTTAAATATCCTTGCTTAATACAGGACATTGAATGAAACACTCATCCTATATGTGTGTGTTCAAGGCCAAGGCTAGTTAATTTTTCATATTTTTCTTTTTAAAATATTTCTAATCTCAGTTTTTAAAATATTCCTAATCTCACTGAATAAATAAAGGGCATTCCTAATATTCCTAATCTCATTCCTAATTACACGCTGGAGATTTTGTAGTCATTTAAAAAATTACTAGAAAAAGGTAAGAGCACCTCACTTTGAGTGAGCATTTGGCCCCAATACTCTTAAGAATTTGAGGTTGAGAAGATTCAACATGGCTGAACAGAAGAAGAGTTACACTGGAGCTTCTCAAAGAAAATCATCTAAAAACAGGTACCTGGAGGAAAGGGACGAAAACATAACATGATGCCAAAAGCAGTCTGAAATAAGATACTCATGGATCAAAGAAAACAGAGGGGTAAGGCTTTTTACAATGGCAATGCAGCCCACACTGCTGCCTGTGGGACACCCTTCTGCACATGGAGCAGGAACCGCCATTATGGAAAGTTCCCAAAAACCTGGTGGACTGAGACAGCGTGGGAAACTCAAGCCACAGAGAATGCATTTGGGATATAAGGTGCTGCCTCTTTTGCCTTCCTCCAAAGAATTTGAGAATGGAACCCCCCCGCTTTTTTTTTGCCATCTACAGAAATGAGGCCTTGATTCAATCATAAAGGTTCCAGCTCTCAAAATGTGTGCTAAGAGATTCAATAGAAATTTTTGAATGGCCATAGCTTTCTAAAAGAGACATGATATATGATGTGCATAATATTTCTGGAATATAAGCTAGTAGTACAATGAAAATGAGAGAAAGAAAAAAAATAACTTGAAGCAGAAACTTGTGATAATAATAATGTTAGTAATAATAATAATAATGTTTGCTTTTGGAAACTATTTATACAAACTTTATACAAACAATAGGAAGATATTGAAGTTTTCTCTTAAGAATTCCCTGAAATCTTTTTGGGAAGGGCCCTAGAAAGAGAGTAGCTGGCATTTCTAGCTTTGCTTTTTTGAGGAATCTCCACACTGATTTCTCAAGTGGTTGTCCTGGTTTACATTCCCACCAGCGATGTAGAATGTCCTTTGTCCCCACAGCCTCACCAGCATTTGTGACTGTTTTTCTTAGTTTTGGCCATGCTTCATGGCTTAAGATGATTCTCAGAGTTGTTTTATTTGCATTTCTCTGATACCCAGTGATGTTAAGCATTTCTTCCTATATGTATTGGTCATCTGTGCTGCTTCTTCAAAGAATATAGTTCCTAATTTCTATTGGTAGCTTGAACATGTGTTTATTAAAACACTGTTTTTGACTTCCTGTTAAAGGCCAGCTGTAATTTTTTTCTACTAACAACAATGGAAGACATGCTATAGGCTGAACCCATGGTGACCATTTAGATATTATTTCATGTAATGGAAATACCCTCAATTGGTTACTGGCTTCCTTAATTTTATGGAAGATTCAACTCAAGTAAGCTCAGTAGCATGTGCAGATTTCTAATTAAAGTGAGTGATAGTCGAGCCTACAACACAGTTCATACAGCTCCAAAGTCTCTACCTTTATGTGTATCCTGCCTTCCTTTTTTTTTTTTTTTTAGACAGGTTCTTGCTTTGTAGTTCAGGCTGACCCTGAGCTCACTATGGAGCCCAGGCAAGCCTCGAACTCAGAAATCCTCCTGCCTCTGCCTCCTGAGTGCTGGGATTACAGGCATGAGCCACCACGCCTGGCACTGTGGTATGTGGTATTGATTGCTGTTGGGCGTGAGTCTCCACGCCCAGCATTGTATGTGGTTACAGGGGATCAAACTCAGGACCTTGTGCTTGTGAGGCAGGTGCTGGAACCACTGAGCTAAATCTCTGGCCCCCTGCCTTCCTTTTTATATTCTTTTTTAAACTGATTTTATTGGTACATTTTATACATATAATATGATTACATTCAACATGGAGAATTTTTACCTGTATATGATTCTCATTTTTCCCCTTTTCCCTGCCCTCCCTAAAACCCCTGCCCCCTACAAACATAAGCTTTGTTTCCTTCTTCTTTTTCTACTATCAGGTATTTTTGTTCCCTTTACTTTCCCTTACTCTTTCCCTTTTCCTTTTGCATATTTTCTTCCTGTTTCACATTACCTATCATACATTTTGGCATTCATTTACACCTTCAGTTTTTCATACTAGAGAAAAGATGCTGTACATACATACACTGTGTCCTATTTACTTCACTTTATTTCAATTATGTCCTTGGAGTACATCTACTTGAATATACATGACTCAAATTTATCATTCTTTACAGCTAAAGAATATTTCACTTTATAGAAAAACCACATCATCTTTACCTAGTCCTCTATTGATGAGCATTTGAGTTGTTTCCAAGATTTAGCTATCACAAACTGAGCTACTATAAACATGGGTGTACATGTATCACTGTGGTATGATTCTTTTAATTCTTCATGTAAACTCCCTTGTGCTAGGATTGTGTCATAATTATTTCTCTATGTCTTACTATTATTAAAATTATGCATTTGATGCCGGCTGTGGTGTCTCATGCCTATAATCCCAGCACTTGGGAGGCAGAGGCAGGAGGATTTCTGAGTTTGAGGCTTGCCTGGGCTCCATAGTGAGCTCAAGGTCAGCCTGAACTACAAAGCAAGACCCTGTCTCAAAAAGAAAAATTCATTTGACTCTTCCAAGCATTCCATTAATACAATACAAAGAAATCAGCTAGAAATATGCCAGGACAAGCCAGAAATTTTAATGTTTTATTTCTAGCCCTATTACCTACTCTTTAATAACAAGTTTCTAAACTAACTTAGGCTTTAGAATCCGTATCCATAACTTAAGAAAAGTAAATGAATGATTTTTAGTTTCTTTGTTTAAGTGATTTTATTGGTACATTTTATATAAACATCATGATCACACTCAAGATTGAGAATTTATACCAATAGATGACTCGATTTATTTCTCTTTTTTCCCATTCCACTGCCCACCCAACATTCCCTCACTCCATATACATAAGCTTTGTTTCCTTTTTTTACCTTCACATTTTCCCTTTGTTATTTTGCTTCACCTTTTCCCCATTAAATATTTTCTATTTCACAATATCTGTCATACATTCCAGAACTCATTTACGTCTTCAGTTTCTCATACCAGAGAAGAGATAAGGTATTTACACATGTGTGACCTATTTATTTCACTTATATGTATGTCCTCAAGGTACATCCATTTGAATATAAAAGACTCAAATCTATCATTCTTTATGGTTGAGTAGTATTCCATTCTATAGAAAAAGCACATCTGCTTTATCCAGTCTCCAGTTGATGGGCATTTGGGTTATTTCTAACATTTAGCTATCACAAATTGAGCTGCTATAAACATGGTTGCACATAAGTTGCTGTGATAAGAATCTTTTAATTCTTTTGTGTATATACTTAGCAGGGAAATAGCAGGGTCCAAGGGACCTCTAATCCTAGTTTCCTGAGGAGTCTTTACACTGATCTCTATAGTGACTGCATCAGTCTACATTCCCACCAACAGTGGAGCAGGGTTTCTTTCTCTCCGCAGCCTTGCCAGCATTTATTGCTGGTTGGCATTGAGATTCTTTTTGCTTTGAACTTTGATTCTAAGGAAAAACTCCTTAATTTTGAACTGAAGGAGAAACAGACTAAAATAAACTATTTAACAAGTTAAGACAATGTGATTCTTATGGAGGAAATGATGAAAAGTTTTATCAATCATGATTGTAGAAAGACAGATTGACACAAATAAATATTAAGATTTTGAAAATAAGTTTTCTACAGCTATACACCCCTTGCAAACTGGGAGAAGGACAGGTGTCTCAAAAACAAAATTTGGGACAAAACCATACACAATGTAGCACTACTATTGCAGGGAACAGTACCAGAGAGAAACATGAAACACTATTGTCTTCCAACCTGTTAGCTGTATGATATGCCAAGTTCTCAGTCTCTAAAATCCTAAGAATGAATTCTAGGAACAAAGGAGGTAAACAGTAGGCGGATATTTATTGATAGGAAAGCTCCTGTGAGGCAAGAGGAGACCTGAGTGGTAACCTGGGGATCCCACCTTACAGAGGAGTTTTATAGGGTGAAACCCACTTAGGTACAGTGTGGACCACAACCATGATCACCCAATAGTTGCTAGTATTGTCACATAGGTAATAGTGGTCCAATTAGGAAACATGTCATGTAGCAAGTGTGTAGGGAAAGAACAAAGATTCTCCCTAGAAGGAGTGGGTTCAGAGGTCTCTGGTCACTCACTGGGGTGATTGATGTCTATTTAAAGTTTGTTAGGCCCCATATTGTATTTGTTTTTTGAGGAAGTATGTAGGTCTGGTCATCTTGTCTCTATCTTGAGGACAATATGTATTCAGCCAGTGTGTCTCTGGTCACAACTGTGGTGTGTTTCACCTTTCTCCTAATCCTCTCAAGGACACAGACCTATATCATTGCCTATACTATTTGTATCTAACTCATCTGTCTATACTACTACTATGATGGGAAATACATGTTAAAGGAGTAAACACCATCTAGAGAAGCTAATACATATTCTTGGCCAGTGCAGTCATAGTTGGAGAGTGTGTATTTTGATTCTACTATTGGAAATATTCAGGACAATCAAGAATCCTTCCTGGGCTGAAGATTTAGCTCAGTGGTTCTGTTCCTGGCTGGCAAGTGCAAGGTCCTAAGTTCAATTCCAGATGAAAAAAAGAAAAGAAAAAAGACTCCCTCCTGGCTGGCCTCCATGACTGGAATCTAATAGTATCAGGAACATTCATGTGTTTGATGCTTTTAATCCAGGCACAAGAAGCATGTAACATTCAAAAACTATCTGCTTGAATGAAGAAACAAGTACCCAGGTGGAGGAGTGGGACCCGAGGCCACAGGCTGCAACATGAGCTCCAGAATCCTCACTCTACTGTTGGGGGTCTTCCAACCTTGAATACCGAGACTGCTGAGAAACTTTTTTTTTTTTTTTTTTTTTTAGACAGGGTCTCGCTTTGTAGTTCAGGCTGGCCCTGAGCTCACTATGTAGCCCAGGCAAGCCTCAAACTCAGCAATCCTCCTATCTCTGCCTTCCGAGTGCTGGGATTACAGGCGTGACCACCATGCCTGGCACTGTGGTATGTGGTATTGATTGCTGATGGACATGAGTCACCACGCCCAGCATTGTATGTGGTTACCGGGATCGAACTTAGGGCCTTGCGCTTGTGAGGCAGGAGCTGGAACCGCTGAGCTAAATCTCCGGCCCATGCTGAGAAACTCTTGATGCCAACTTTTAGCCAAATTTAGCAGGGTGTGGTCGCATACACACAGTGCCAGCACTCCGGGTTCACGCAGGAGTTTGAGCGTTGTTACCCAGTAACAGCATTACCCGTCTCAAAATTAAAATAAAAAAGGTCTGGGAATTTTGCTCAATGCCAAGACCCTGGGTCCAGTTCCCAGTATCACCAACCAACCAACAAACAACCACCAAATGCAAACCTTGAAGCTCAGCCCTAATACCAGGATTGGGGCTGGTGCTTTTCTAAATCCTATAGCTCCCTGGGTAGCTAGTTTTGTGTCATTGTAGTGTAATATCCCTCTCAAAAATGTTTCTTCGGGATATTTCAACTTGGTTGTTCAGAGAAAATCCAGACCTCTGCAGACCCAGGAATGTCTCTGAAAGCCTGCTCTTTTATAAAAGAAATTTACATCTGTAAAGTAAACAGCCAGCAAATGTAAATAATCTTTCTATTTTAGTTTATTTATATTGAGACCAGACTTGTGACCCTGGGCCAGTAAGAGGACCACAGGCAACTGTTACCTGGAACACTGCGTAACAAGACAATGCTTGCTCAAATGCATCTTGTTTCCTCAATATTTCATAGCTTGCTGCCACTTCCTTGGCCCCCAGGAGCTCAAGTGCCTAGTCCTTTAAAAAAAAAAAAAAAAAAGCCTACAGGGGGCAGGAGATTTAGCTCAGTGGTTCCAGCGCCTGCCTCATAAGTGCAAGGTCCTGAGTTCGATCCCAGTAACCACATACAATGCTGGGCGTGGTGACTCACGCCCACCAGCAATCAATACCACATACCACAGTGTCGGGCATTGTGGCTCACGCCTGTAATCCCAGCACTCAGGAGGCAGAGACAGGAGGATTGCTGAGTTTGCGGCAGCTTGCCTGGGCTATATAGTGAGCTCAGGGCCTGCCTGAACTACAAAGTGAGACCCTGTCTCAAAAAAAAAAAAAAAAAAATTGCAGTTCAGTTCTGAAAAGAATACATAGAGAAGCACTATGTTTTTCATATTATCCAAAATGTATATGCCTATAACCTCAAATAGCAGGGAAACTGGGCTGTTTTGGCTAATGCTGATCAAACCAATGATCGTGGGTAAATCAACAGCAATGCCAGCCTCCTTTAGGACTGACAATAAGATAACACGTATGCAGGACTGATTATTGTCAGGCATTGTACTTTTTTACTTCAATTTTTTTTAACTCCTTACACCTTACCACCCCTACAAGATATATACATTTTATTAATGTTTTCATTTAAAAATAAGAAAACTAAGTCTCAAAGAAGTTACATATTTCCTAAGGTTTTATAATCTTTTCCTCTATGACTTTAATAGCCTTAAAAATTACTGCTGGGTGTGGTGGCTCACGTCTGTAATCCCAGCATTCAGGAGGCAGAGACAGGAGGATTGCTGAGTTTGAGGCTTGCCTGGGCTACATAGTGAGCTCAGAGCCAGCCTGAGCTATAAAGTGAGACCCTGTCTCAAAAAAAAAAAAAATTACCAAGGGCATTATGGAAGCATCAGTGTGCGTCTCAGACAGACTAGCTCTTTACAGCTGCAAGCTGAATGACAAACACTTTCAATCATAATTGAAGAAGAAACGTCACACTGAAATTTATAAGAAAACACCCTAGAAGACTTTCAGGCATATTTAAATTTGAAAAGAAAGTATATCACTATCAAATCACTCTTATTAGGGTTTTCGGTCCCTAAGCATTGTACAAAGAAATCTTTGTTTATTCATTCAAGTATGTGCCACTTGACTACTCGGTGTCCGGTGCAGTGATCAAGGCACGCCCATGAATGGGGGCCCTGTGTCCTCAAAATAGGAACGTGTCTAAACAAGCCGATCCCAAGATCTTATTCCCTGTTTGCTGCTGAGCTATGGCACCTGCTTCTCTGCTCTAAGCATGGGCTCTCAGGGCTTTCAGCATCTGACCAAATCGCATCTGTACCTGCTGCTCTCCACAGCAAACCAAGAGCTAAATTCTCTAATGATCCCTTGAAGTCTAAATTTTGGGACAGTCCACACACCCTGGATATTTTCAACATAATCTTTGTACTTTAGTTGCAGTAATTACTTAAGATCTCTCATCACAGTGAACCTTAAGTGAAAACATGGATTTTTCAAATGCCTCCACTACTACTCTTACAACTAACTCATTTACTACACACACACAGAGTTACAGTAGATTTTGTAGTACACAGTAGTTTGTTAAGGTGTATAACTGTGAGTTTTTATTATTAAATTAATGTTCATTGAAGAGATTCGGCAATGATAGAGATTCATGAATGATTCATGTTAAGACCTTAGTTAATTTTCTTTCCTAATTGCTATATCAATATCCAGCTAGTGCTTTTGCTACACACACTTTTACATGTACATATGCATATACACACACACACATATACATGGAACACCATATGCTGCTTATCTTTGCATATCATTATGAACATTCTATCTTTGTAAAAATTTAATGCATTTTGTTACAGTCCTATGTTTGAATCAATATGTGCACATTGAGAACTCTAGCTTAAATTTAAACATATTAAAATGTGCTCATATTAACACAGCAATGTAAAATGAAGTATACTGAGAATGTCAGAATTTTGATAGTCTTCTTAATGCCCAATAATAGTCAAGCATTCAAAATATAGGTATATATTTTAAATGTTTACTCTTTTAAAACATTATATTTTCAAATAGTATTGAATGCTAAGAAAATATTTTTTGAATAATGTGTTGTTATATAGGTGAAATGAAGCACACAAAATTATGTAGATTATGGGCATGACTGCAAAAACAGAAGAAGGCTATGTACCTATATCTACATAGGAAATAACATTTCTATGAAATACATCAAATTGGTATGCTACTGCTTATGGAAGGAGAGAAGATAGGAGAGATGGAAAATGGTCTAATTTGTAAGATTTTTTTTTTGAGACAGGGACTTGATAACTTGCTAAATTGCCCAGGCTGGGTTTGACTGCCACAGTCTCCCAGATTTCTGGGATTATAGGTATATATCAACAGCACCAGCTTAGATATACTTTTTTAATGGTCATCAATTAATTTTAGCATCAAAATAAATGTAATAAGGTATAAAATGTCTTTTCTCCAAAAGTGTTTTTATTTAGTTAGTGATGGCCAGGTTTACCAAGCTACAAAGACAGAAATGCCATTCAATATGAAAGCATAAGTTGGATATAGAAGAGCAAAGGAGGTGACACTGAGGCTCAAACAGCACAGCAATCAAGAAGATATATGAAAGGGCTGCGGATCTAGCTCAGGTGGTTCCACGCCTACCTTGGATGCACAAGGGCCTAAGTTCAATCCCCAGTACCATAAGAAAAAAAAAGAGAGAGAAAGAAGAGGAAGAAGAAGATATATGAAGTACTGGAGGCTGAAGATGAGGTGTGTGAGGGTGGGGAAGATATAACACAAGGAGATGAGGCTGGAGAAGTGAACTGTAATGGCAGTGTGAAGAGCCCTTGCTCCTTGTTTTTTTTTTTTTTTCCTCATAAGTCTTTGAGAAAAGAGCAGCATCTCCCAAGAAAATCTTAGACCAGTGTGAAAAGCAAAGATCTGAACAGCATGTATTCTGGCACTTACTATCCCTGAACTCTAGAGTGTGTTTCAACCTCCCTGAACTTCTCTTTCTTCATTGGTTTTTGCTGCTTTGCTCTAACAACCTCTGCTTCACATGGCTTACAGGATGCCAGTGAGAATTTATGAATGGCAAACCATGTAACAGGGCATGTCTAACTTGATAATTATCTGGTACATGCTTGTTAGTAAATGAAAAATTTAGTCTGTATGAGATATCTAACTGCAAATACCTAACCTGTAAAACTGTGACGATAAATAGCCAGTCAGCAGTGCATGACTAGATTACTCCAGTGACCCTAAAAGTATCAAAACTGCTACAAAAAAGGGTATCAAGATATTTTTTTAAAAAATGAAGTAGGCTACTAGTATTGATAAAATCTAAATATTACTAGTTATTTAACTTCTAGTTTATAGTACTAAAATGACAATTCATATTTACTATAATATAGAGTATATGCAAATGTAATAGCCACAATCAAAATATATTTAATGGAAACCAAACGAATACGAGGATTCTCAGAGGACGCTGTGCAGCAGAAGGATGTACAATCACAGTAGTGTCAGTCAAAACAATAAATTAATAATGTGCAACAACTGTCCAATATCTAGACTGAGAAGGGGATTCCCCAGTGACTGCTCACAGTCAGCTCTGTGCATCATCTGGACCCACACATCTGCAGTTAAAGCGATGACTATGGAAATCCCCATTATAATTTTCCTGTCAACCAGTAGTTGTTGCTGTGACTTCCATTCCTGCCTAATATGGATCAGCACATCAATCAGAAATGCATTAATGAGGAGAGTAGATAATCCTTAGTGATGGTATGAGGAAGTGCTTGCTAAAATAAAATGGGTATTGGAATGCATAAGTTGAAAAAGTCTACTTGAAGATTACACTAAGACATTTAGAATGAGATACTGTGCTCGCTTCGGCAGCACATATACTAGAATGAGATACATTCTGAATAGTAGATAGTAAGAAATAAAAGCAAAACATATATTTCCGTTGAAACTTTCAATTAAAATAAATTTTGTCAAATATCAAAATGAACCCTTAATAGAAACCATAATTAGTCCAAGCATATTTTCCAAATGAGAACTTATTTTATTTGTGAGCCAGTCCTGTTTCTGTTCTCTATAAAAGATTACAGCTCTCCATCGTCTACACTGAAAATGCAAGAGAAAACTGTAGCACTTGTGGTGGTGAGAATAAGGTGGTAAGGAAATAAAGAATGGAGCGGGAGTAAGAAAAAGTATGTCTTCATTATGAAAAATCTCCAAGGGCTTATAGTTTTAGAAATGTTGGAGTAAATTATTGTGACCACTAGTCTGCATTTTTTTTCACTCAAGGAATCTGAAACATAGACAATCTATTGTACAGACGTCCAGTTAGGCAAAACACTCAGTCAATATAAGCCAACACTCAAAACTCAGTCTTCAGGATTCTAACAGTCCAATCATAGGACATGCAACTAAAATGAAAACTTACTGCTCTTATCTGGTTAAAGTGTTCTTCATCTTTTGAGTCACAAACACATTTTAATATTTGGAGAAGGTTAATGACTTTCTCTCCAAAAATATGGTTAGGGTATAATATAAACAATCTGAAAATTCACCAGTGATTTGGCCCTTTCGAATTATTCAATACAAAGTTTAATTACAAAAGGATAATGTTCACCCTTAATCCAAAGACCCACAATCTTCTATAATTGTGTAAATTTTAAAGTAATATACTTAATACCAGCATAACACTTTATATTTTACAACACACTGATAGAGATATGAATCATTAAAATTTGCATGTTAACTTTATTAAGTACATTTAAAAATGAGCAAAAATAAGATTCAGGTCATCAAATTACTTCCTTAGTATCATACTTAGAAAATGACAAACTGTGGTCAAGTGCAAAACCCAAGACTAAAAGTCAAGAACTGAATTGAATTCTAGTCCTCAAAAATAATAAATCTAGTATCTACATTTTAAACAAAGTTTATACTGTGTGAAGATGGATTTATAAAATGACACAAAATGCTCTTCTAAGAAAGAAACATACTTTTTATTTTTCAAATAATCAGCTGGTAGTTTATGAACAAATGAACAAGCTGTGAAACCCGTACTTTTGTACTTGCAATTTTTCTCCATATTAAAAATTTTTTATCTACTTCTATTTAATGTGAATAATATAAAAGCCAGACAAAGTTATTACTTCCTTAGACTCCAGGCACTGTATAGGAGCCTAAAAGATGTGTTTCATTCTCTACATTACGTACTGAATGCTCAAAATTTGAGCATTATACAAGAGGCCCTTTTACCCTTCAGAAACAAGTCCTATTTGAAGCACTGGTAACAGAGTATTTTAAGAGGCTCCTTTCATTGAGGGACACCAATGGTAAGTACCCACTTTCTGTGGTTCTTTTCCCAGCCTCTATAATATTGCACAAACTTACTGGAAGGATGGCAGGGATGAAGAGGAAACAAGATGCACTCAGAACAGAGCAAAAACAACAGAAACAAGGACTAGGGCTCCTTCTGTACAAGAGATGATAGAGAGTAATGAAGAGAGAAAAAATTTTATCTCATTAAGACTGCAATAAAAGGGGGGAGTGGGTAGGGATATGGGTAAAAATGAGAATTAACTTGTGGCATATACTGGTACAAATTTCCCAATGTTATATGTGATTTTGAGATGTATATAAATTGTACCAATAAAGAATTCAGTTAAAAGAAAAGACTGCAATAAAAGGAGGATGAGGTCAGACATAGCCAGGTAATTGATTTTCAACTTGAACCCCAAAATGATTCAAAGATTCAGTTCTAAATTCCATGTAAGCGACATGATTTTGTTTTTTGATTTTTCAAATTTTTTCTAACTCACATAGAAGATATCCAAGTTTCTGTTTCTTCCAGTTTAATTCCATGGAAATCCTGAGAGGTATCTAATATTCCCACCGAGCATAGATACAATGTAGTAGGTAAGTGATACCTAATTATATGGAAAATGCCAGGAAAAGATATTTTCTTCTAATTATTTCAAACACACAAATATTTACATTGTTCTTATGTGTTAAATAGCAATCATTACAGTGCTTTCTATAAAATGGCATTTCTTTTCTGTGCATATTATATGAATATGGTGGTGTCTAGCCAGCTCTCCTGCAGATCTTCACAAACTTTTGGTTTGAGAAACCTTCTCATGTTCATACATGCACTGACTACTTAGCATACCTGGAGTAGCTACATCTGAATTTGCTTCTGTATTTTAGCAAAATAATTTACTATTTATCAATGGAATCATGAGGAACCTGGCTGGACAGAGACCTTTTTCTGAATGACATTTTATCCTGCCATTATTTACACATCAGTGCTCAAAACTAATTGTTTCAGAAGAAGAACATAACAATTAGAAAAAAGGATTATGAAAGATTTTGAATAAACTGTATCAGGCATATAACACATTGGCAGAAGTTATAATTAATAAGAAGTGAAATGTAACACCACCTTAAATAGAAAGCAGAATCCCCTTGGAAACAACACATGAGGCTAATGCAAAAATCAATGTTCACTGTGCTGAATGCTTGCAAAATTACACAATTAATCCTGTGTAAACTAACCTATCAGCAATGCACACTGCAGGGTTGCTGATAACTACTAGGCTGTACAACGTATTAAAGAAAGAGAACTTTAATGAGATCCCATGAGAATATAAAGATTTACATCACTTCTTCAAATCCACCCTAAAAGAGCATTTTTATTTCACTTAATGGACATTACTTTCCATATCTGATACACATATGGTCCAATCCACCATTAAATCAATCATCAGGAACAAGAAGGCAGTCTATCATGGGTTTAAAATATGCCACTGAGTTGATTTCAAAGTAATGGAGGATTTAGAAATCTACATACGATGGCACCTTATCTTCTGCACCGAGCTGATGGCAATCTGTCGCAACGCTACCTCAACTGAGCTCTGAGAAGCTAATGAGCCATTATAAACTGCTGCATTAGCACAATATAGACCTCAGGAAGATATGCACTTTTATGTGAATTTAATTTATATTAGTTATAGTCTGTCGTACTCTACATAAAAGATAAAAAATAACCATTTAGAGTTAGTCATTTTAAAAACACTGTCTTACATGTGTGTACATATTTACACAACTGAGTGTGCGAGTATCTCATTGAATGCTTAACATCTGAAAAGAATTTTAAACAGAGCAAGCAGAAAAACAGTTCAAACACTTCTTTTTGCTGATTGAGGTGTGCCTTAAGGGATTTCCTCCAGCTCCTAAATTAAATATAATCCCATTCAAAAGCATGCACCAGGTTAAAGGCTAAAGGATTCTTCAAATCCTCCTCTGTTCTTTCATTGTCCAGCTAACTGAATTGAAATTGCCCTGAAAAAGAAAACATATTGCTGTGAAAACTATACACCCCAATGGCGACATTAAATTTGGTTTTAACTTCCTCTGAGTCATGCTTCTTAATACCCAATACAGTCGTGTTACAGATCCAATCCATTCAGATATCTGTCTCTCTTGCAAAGCTGTAGGTAGGGTACAGTGGTGGATGGAAGGAAGGCCAGACAGGTGGATGACTGGGTCAGCGTGAGCATTAAGGGCAACTGTATGAAAGAGAGAAAGGGGGATGCCGTCCTCACCCTCTCAGTGTCTTCTGACAGACCCTGGCTGGTTTCCTCCGCTTTGGATCTGCCGCTGGGAGCAAGCACACAGGACAGTGTGGATGCAGCAAGAAAAACACAAGTAGGGGATGCTGAGACCAGTAACTGCAGGGATCTCAGGAATAGGAAGACACAAAAATGTGGGAAGAGGAGAAAAGAATGGAGATGCACACAGGACCCTCAAAACTGTAAGGTTACTCAGCCATGGGAAACCTCACTTTTGTGATGTGTCAGCATTACAAATACAGTCCCTGCCCATCAGTCCATGCCTGATCACCTTTGGTTTCTATCCCACGCTTTTTGTAATCACTCTCCACGCACATATTACCTGTCTTTCAAAGTGAGACAAACATTTTGTCTTCATTTTCCAGTATTTCAGTGGATGGGGGGATGAGCGTTATGCAGCTCCCTGGCAGGAGATGGCCTGGTGTATTTGAGGCCCTGGGATCAATGCCCAGCAGCAAAACTTAAAATACAATGAAATTTGAATAAATACTAACTGAAGGTGTCAAAGGAAAGACAAAGATTTTGTCCTAAATATGTGTCTGTTTTCCTGCATGCTTACATGTTTATTTTTCCCGTGTAGCTCAAAGGCACAAAATTCTTCCATTTAATACTAGAAACTGGCACTGATACCACACAGCATCATTAAATCCTGTCCCTGGGGAAAGACTATTCTAGACTCTTAACTTCAGTTATGCCTTCAAAAATAATGCAACCTGTGTCGCTGGCATTTCTTAAAATACAACTTTTCTATAAAGCAGGAAGGTACAAAAAATGATGAATGACTTTAATAGAGGTGATTCTTGTAAAGTAAAAGTAAGGCAAATGGAATAGGTAGAGAGGAAGTGGGTAACATGTATGATCACTGGCAAGAGCAATACCTGCTACTTTCTTACATGACAAACATTAATTTTACCTAGGAAGAGTACTGGTTAAATTATTTACCTGCCTTTCAGCTTTCACCCCAAACTTTCCCTTTTCAACAAGAAAGTATTTTGACAAGCACTAAGACACCCTTCTTATTTTGTTTCCAAAACTCTCCCAAATGAAACTGAATTAGAAGAGGGACTGGGGATGTAGCACAGTGGTGCTGGGCCTGCTTGGCAAACACGAGGTTCTGGGTTTGATCACAGGTCCCGCACGTGTGTGTGCGCATGCGCGCACGCATGCAGGCAGGACTCAGAAGAGACTTTCTTCCTACACAACTGTTTGCTAAGCATTTACAGAGAAAGCACATTTTGCAGAACTAGAGGAAATATAAAAATTATAACTACTACAGTATAGGACAAAATTTCTCTAAGGAAACATGAAAATAGTTCCACTTTACAGTAAGATAGACAAGTAGCTATCTCCTCTTTCTTTACCTATTCCTGTCTCTTCGATTTAGAGAAATGCAATCATTGTTCCAAGAAAGTAGCTTATTTTGCGTAAGACTATGATGTGTGTATAAGAAAAGAATTGTCTTGTGTTTGAGTCAGCTTTTGTATTAGTTTAATGAGCTGTCTCATAAAGAAAAGAAAGATACCTTTTAAGAATTAACTCAGGCTACTAGCTGTCTTTCTAACTTATATGTATTTTCAGATCTCAAAGATGTTAAATTTGGTACATAACTCTAGGAAACAAGCGAAGGATAGCAGATACAGCTTTTAAGGTAGCACTTATTTTGTACTAATCATCTGTTACCGAAATGGAATGTACATTCACTGAGGATGGGGACAAATGAGTTGCTCACAGCTTTTCCTGAACTTAGCAGAAAAATTCGTGGAAACTAAATGATCAACAATTGGATGTTGAATGAATAAAAGACCTACAATTATAATCTTCTATCCACATCTTAAATGGTCCTTTTTAATTCCTTTATGAATTTTTGAAATTTTCTCTTCCACAGAATTCTATAATTTGATGTAGCTAAAACAGATTTTGCTATCCCACACAGATCTAATAATACTAGCAATTATAGCCAACACATACCTAGCAAACGCTTTGTACTTATACTTGTCCTAATGGTTTAAAAAATAACTCATTTAGTAACAAACAGCCTTCTGAGATAGGTGCTATTACTTGTGGCTTGTATAACAAAATTACTGTACAATAAATGACTTCATTATGAACAGTAACTTTCAAAAGGCAAGGTGATGAAAGGCTAGCAGAAGTTATCAGATCATGTTGATTTTCTCATTAACATCATAGGGCACGTTCGTGCTCCTCAAACACTTGGATTGTGTACACCAGAAAGTGAGTGGGATCACAAACTTATCACTAGACTATTAATTATATGGAGATTTCCATATAAAAGGAGTTTAAAGAGTGACGTAGCTCATTGAAATCATGACCCTCCAAGGCCTTCCTCCTAGTCCCTGTTATCTTGCAGGCCAAGTGAGAACTTGCTCAGAGACAGTGCTCACGGATCTTGACATGGGGATGATATTCCAGATTATGTGGGTAGGTTCAAGGTAAATGCAAATGCCCTCACAGGAAGGAGGCATGAGTGTCACAATCTTAAAAAGTAATATGAGGACAAGAAGAGAGAGAAAGAAAAATTGGAAGAAGCTTTAGTAGTGGCTTTAAAAATAATAGAAGGGGCTGTACCCAAGGGCTAAAGGAAGCCTCTAGAAGCTGAAAAGCAGAGAAATGGTTTTTCCTCCAGAGTCATTATAGGCCCTCCTGACACCTGTATGAATGTAAATTGATATTGTTTTAAACCTCTAGATTGCAGTAATTGGTCACTGCTACAATAAGAAATGAATACAGATTTTGGAACTTAGAACTTTGTAGATAAGAACTTACATTTTAGTTATAATATATTATAATAAGTCAACAAATATTAAGATGCAACAAATTAATACCTTATATATGGTAGGATAGCATCTATATTCATATCAGCTTAAAGTCTAAATAATTTAAACTGTCCCTTCCATTGTGTGCTCATTTTTATTCCAAATATGAGCACTTACAGAACTAATGAGAACATCAGTAAGATTATCTGACATACTAAGTAGTATTAATGCACAGTCCTCATGAATGTTAAGTGCTGAAGGATTATTCTCATGGAGTCTCTTTACTCTTGTGAAGAGGAAATTGAAATTGAGTTGGCATTTTGTCTACTCTTTCACAAGAACTGTGGAATTAAAAAGGAAAAGCCTGAGCTTTTAGATCTAAGGAGGTGAATCTTTAAATGAATGTAGGTTGTTACATCTAAACACTCTGACAAGTTAATTTCATGACACAGAGTTGAAACAAAGCCTCTATCAAACATCTGTAATAGCACTTCCAAAATTGAACACTCAAAATATACTAATTACTGTAGCTGCAGTTTTGCAATGATTTAAATATTAAAAGTACTAACAATCTCTACTATTAATAAATACTTACAATTTACCAAATCTGCCTTAAAACTTGCTTTTTCAAATTAATAAAATAATAGGAAACTAGGTTAAAGCCCCTTAAACTTTTTTTTTCAAAATTCTGTTTTCCCCTTTACTACATAAAAGACACAGTATAATTAATTTCATTTGTGTTATAACCAATATATTAAAACATTTTCAGTAAAGATAGTATAATATTGTATGGCTTCTTTCCTAAATTCATGTAAACACCACACACAAGGTATTTATTGAAGACTTGCCTTTTTCACAACTATTATTGTTTTTCATATATACAATTTAGATGTAGTTCATCCATTTAAATTACTCTATTTATTCTGTATATTTATATATTGTATATTTTAAGTTATAAATTAGCATCTATCTAATTTATATCTATTGAACATATCTGTTTCAAGCTCTCCGCTTTTGAAAGGTAGTAGGTTGCTGCCATATTTTGCATGTACAGATGGTGGCATTGGCCATATTTGTGCCCTTCTGCTTGAATTCACACAGGTGTGAACATTTGAGAGTTACATCCCACTTTGCTAGTGATTGTGACCTTCTTCCTGCCAAAGAGGATTATGTCACTTTCCACCCACACCAGGAGAGCAAGAATGTTCTTTCTCCTGACATCTTCACAACTCCACATTAGATTTCTCTTTATCACACCCTGATAAATGTTAAACAGTTTCTCATGCTTTTAAATGCCAGATTATTGGCTATATCTGGCATATAATGGACTCATTTTTAAAAAGTACAATTCAGTGAGTGCTGATAAAGTCATACCATTGGGTAAACATACCATAGTCAAAACCATCTCTTCTTTCACGCACTAATCCTTACACCAATGGTTTTATTGTTCTTTCAGTTTTGCCTTTTCTAGAATGTTGTATTAATGGAATCACAGAATGTGACCTTCCCCTTAGAATTAATTGTTGCATATATTACTAGTCTGTGATAGTGAACTGATTATGTCCACTGAGTAAGAAACATTCAGCTAAATTGGCTCAGCACAGTTCTGGGTGTGGAAGACCCATCCTTGGGAGAACTGTGACCAGGATGCTGTAAAAGGGAAACCAAAGGAAACACTCACTTCTGCTTCTTCAGAGGAGCCAGTCCTTGCCTTCACCTTGGACATCACCTTCTGGCTTCCCACACAGACTCTTCACCCTCTAGCACAGGCCATTCAGCCCCCTGATAAGGACTCACACGAGACAGTGCACTGAGCTCCAGGCCTTTGACTGGGCCCTTCTGACCTACAGCGCATAGACAGTCCTTGCTTGCACAACTGACTCTAGAGATGGCCTTTGTAGCTAGTCTTGGAAATTTTATATTTGTATTTGTTTATTAAATCTTTTCTCTAGTAAGCACTGGCTGATACATAGCCCATTCCTTTCCATTGCTAAGTAGTGTTTCATGGTACTGATAAACCACAGGAGACTGAATACCTTATCATATATTGTGGGCCACTTGTATTCATTTCCTTTAAATATGCTCTATCCCACTGCCTATTTTTCCATTATATTTCTCTTATTCATTAAAATTATTGCATCAAATAATTCTTTTGCTCTTTGTTGTTTTCTGTATAACTAGTAGATACCATCGTATTATATACCCTAGAAAGTTAACATTCATAGCTTCAATTTTAATTTTGACAGAACACAATTTATAGCACTTGATATAATGACATCATGAATATACATGCCAATCTCAGAGCACGAGTTTAAGCTAAAGTCAACAAAATTTATGTTTTTTTTTTTACTCAGTAAATCTTTGACTGAATGGTTCCTTCCTTGAAAAGAGAGAGATGAGTACCATTTTCTTTACTGATGTGGACAAAGTTAAACATGATATATGAATATCCAGTAAAGAACAACCTACCTACAATTCACTTGATATAATTATCATGACATTTAAATCAGCACACATCATGCTTATGATCAATCATGGAAAATGTCTTTCATATTCTGTATCTAACACATAAGTGCTGTATGATTTAATGAGCAGATTCTCTCAGTGCAGAAAGTACAGAGGAATTTCTTCTGCAAGATCTCACCCGTATTCAGAAGGGACCTCACTGGATCTCAGGCAGCCTGGTCAGTCCTCCTGGAGATCACCCCTCACCCTGTTACTAAGCTGCCCAGAAACAGCTCTTAAGCCTCTCTCACAACTCCTTTTCCTTTCCTTGTTTCCACAGAGGCCCATGTGTGCAGCACCAAGCATTACAACTTCCCACAGCCCTCAATGCACCGATATCATTTTAAGAGAACTATAATAAGTAAAATAATAACCATCTTGCTTGTAAAGTCATCTTTATTAAATCCTTGTTGAAATGTAAGCTGTTCTTACTTCCTGTTTAGAATAACAAGTGGCCTTCCTCCTTAACTCACTGACTGACATTTTATGAAATAGACAGGTCACATCCTTCTGCTTTTGTTGTTGTGCTAACCTGCATCACATTGATTTCTTATCCGCCTAAATTGCTCTGACGCACCCACGTCGCAGTTTCATCCATACTGTCATCGTGACCTGGAGCCCTCTGCGATGCGATCTGGCACAAGCTTGCACCAGCCCCTTTCTCCCACACCCTGGGGCCACAAGTTCCGGCCTTCTGTCCACACCCGGGCAAGCCGGGTTCCTTCTCACTGCACAGCCTCTCTCTGTTTGCTGCCCCCTGTCAGGAACCTGCTTTTCTGGCTCCTTTCCTGTCAGCCTTTTTCTGTTCTGGCTCAGCTTAACAGGAAGCTTCTCTGAGAATTTTTTATAAATTCTCTTATAAAATTTATAAGTTTCACCTCCCATTTTTCTCTAACACCATCTTTTGTTTCTTTCCTGCAGTGATGTTATGTGTTTACTTATTTATTAGCTAACAGTCTTAGTAATGGCAACTCTGAGAAGGCAGGGAATTTGTCTTCATCACACAGTTCAGCACAGTGCTTGAGATTTATTCACAGTTCCATACATATTTGATGAATGAATGAATGAATGAATGAACGAATGACTCTTGGAATCAAACTACAGTTATATACAGACACCCTCACACACATACACAAATATGCACACACCATTCATCTCTAGATACTAGCTTTTCTCATTTGTCTTTTATCTGGAAACAGTTATAACACCATAGGTAATTTCTTTTCTGATATTGTTCTTTCCTGGCATGAATTTGCTCAAACCGAATTACTGAGGAGCTGCACAGAAGGTAACTGCTTTCTCAATGCACACAGGACTAAAGGGAGAAAAAAAAATCAAGCTACTATAATTTCCTTCATCGGCAGACTTTCTGACTACTAATCAGCACAAGCAGCTTGGAGCAGATTGAGCATAAAAGGTTGCTGAAATGGCACATAACTAATTCCAGGTGAATTACTATCTTATGTCAGTCTAGTGAAAATACTAGCAAAAAAAAGAAAGGATATGTTTTGAGGTCTTTGTACATTGCTGAATTCCATGTGAGCTTCTGAACACCCGTCCATGCATTTCTATACTTTGAGATTGCTCAACAGAAAGACTGGGTGTCGCATCCAGAAACCAATGCCAAGTTCAGAAAATGCTAGTTCTCTGGGTGTGGGTCACAGTTAGCAGCCCAAAACTGTACAGTGGATTTTAATTTCCAATATTTGTGAAGGAAATAAAGAAACTCAGATCCTCTGGCAAGGTCCCATCCGACTGGAGACATATATTTACACAGTCTTGTGTTTTATAGACAGGTTCAGTTGGAAGTTGACTTTCTTAGGGTTGCATTTGAATCCTTTATGAGAAAGTATGGCCTAAGCGAATGAATTCAACATAAGCAATGGAACATAGATCTGGAGAAAAGCACTTATATGTGGACATGCATAAGCACATGCTATGCACCTCAGTTCTCAACTGTACAGTCTCTAAATTATGCTTTGTCACTATTACCTTATTAGCTGCTCATAATTAATCTTCACAAGGAGCTGTTCCAGAAGACAGAGTCAGAATGTTTTATATAACTCTAGTTATTGCTTTGAAAATTCTAATAATGTAAGTACTGCTTCCTATTGAAATCCGAACAGTTCTATTTTTAGTACTTCTAGATGGAAGTGCAAAATCCACATAACTCACAAAGAAAAATTCATTATTAAAAGTGCTATCCAGAGTAAAGTCACCCATTATTCATCAATATGGTGAGTATTCCTGCCCATATCTTCTTTCCAAAATGGAATGTTTTAGATTGTAAATTTTACATAAATGCAAAATATTAAAGAAAACATTTATAGCCATTATCTAAGCATTATTCTGACCAATAGGAGAATGATACTGATAATATAGCACATACCATCAGTGTCTCTTAGAGAATGTCCAAAGTATTTTCACTTGAAAAAAAGGTAAAAAGATTATATGCATCTAAAAAAACTTAAAAGGATCTTGATGTTTCATAGTCTGGCCATAACAGTTGAAGTGCTTTATGTTATTTTTTTATTTTGATTGCATGATATGTCCAGAGAGTAGCCACAGAGTAGCTCTATACAGCTCTGTCTGTGCCTCCAGGGCTTGGGAAGCAGGCTCTAGAGGAGACTATGGCTCAAAGTCGGCAGGACCCCACAATATACAGAAGAAATCAAAGCAGCTGAAAAAGGAATTTCATTTATAGCAGTAAAATTAAGCCTCCATTTGAAATCATTGTATGTTTTTCTCTAACAAGGCAGATAAAATTTTAAGTGAATTATAATATGTAGCACAAAGTAGCAAAGATGGAAAGTGCTTTCCTTTTCTTTGTGAGCAGTCGGTTTCTTTGTCATCTTAAAACTGAAAAGCATTTTAAACAAACATCACTATGATGAGTAAGGTTATTCTAACCCCCTACTTTTCTGTCAACAAATCAAACAAGCATGAGGCTGACTTGCCAAACATAAATGATGTGAAGGGACCCATCTTTCATCTCTTTTATTTGTGTGTGACTTCCTCTCACATGATTCGATAGCAGAAAGTGCTCTGGTTCATAGTATCCAGGGAAGCCTTTCCAAACTCAGGGTAAGTATTCAAATTACATTTTATTGTATCAGAAGTTTTTCTCAAAGGGCATTTGACTACCCTGTGATAAATACTGCTAAATAATAAGTGTTCATTACAGGAATTGAATATTTCTTTTTCTTTAGAGAGATGACAGTCACAATAGAATTCCTTCTTTGCTTTTCATACACTACCCTTTCTGTTGTCACTTTTCATAGTGCAAAGAGTGAAAGTAATTATTCTCTAGTATGATCACACACGACGCATTACTCATATGTGCCCACTGCACTTTCACCCTTTATTTTGCATTACACTTGAGTCCATGCCCCAGCTCTGTAATCACCCTGGTGATTCATATATATATATATATATATATATATATATATATATATATATATATACATATATATGTACATATATGTGTGTATATATGTATATATGTGTATATACATATATGTGTATATATGTATATACATATATATCTGTATATATACAGATATATATATACACACACACATATATACAGAGAGAGAGAGCAAAAGTATCTGGACACTATAAAATGCATATATGCTCATCTAGATAATATATCCTGGGCATATATTAAGTGATTTGTGTAAACATGTTTAGGTCAGCAGAGTATCTAATTTACCTTGGAATTTATTTGTCCAGAACATAGATTTCATAGAGCAGAGAATCCATAGATCTTCATTTAATGATTAAATCCAAGAACAAAATAGAGGGGAACGTGGGGAGTTTTTCTTGGGGTGTTTTTGTCCTCTTGGCACTGGGCTGCATCTCCCACCAGTCGGAACTGAGAAAACTTTACAGTGAATTCCAGGAAGGACATAAGGGGACGTTTCACAGGCTGGCATTCTCTGTCCATTCTGTTTGCATCCTTCTGGGTACCATACACTGGAAGTCTCACATAGGTGGTAGCATGTCATTAATAGCACTTTTACTGTACAGATCTCCTCATTTATAGAGTAGGACTAAGCCTGACTGCTGTGGTGGGCAACAGTAACTAGTTAGAATTTAATGGCCTTGGGATGCTTTTATGGTATTAATGTTTATGGTTACTTTTCATTGTTTGCCTCTGACACTGGTTTTTTATGTATAGCAATAAAATAAAACCTCTATTTTAAATAAATATGTTTTTTTGTTAACAAGATGGATAAAATTTGAAGTGAATTACACTACACAGCACAAAGATGGAAAATGTAGAAAAGTATAGCCTTAGAGAATTGGAGATTCTCAAAAAACTGGTTATTTTTAGGAACAAAGGAAGGCAGGAAATCCGTGTGAGAAGGCCAGGAGTAGGAAGTTACTGTGTCACAGACAGTCTCTCGGGATACAGGGACACAGAGGGGAATAATGAAGGCTGTGTCTGGAAGTGGGAAGCAAGTGTGACAGCTATTTGGCCTGCAAATCCAGGGGGAGATTTTCAGGGAGTAAGTGGCATCAGGGTCCAAGTGACAAGCGAGAAAGAGGATTTGAACTGAAACACTGAGAGCTTAGTGGAGAAGAGAGATGATACAAAGCAGAAATCTGTGTGGTAGTATGGCTGTAGTGTTCAGAAAACTGTGTACAGAATTTTCCGGAATTGCTCATGAAGAAACAAACCTCCGCGTCCCAGGGAGAAAGCTGAAACAAGTTCTGTGACAGTTTGCAAGTGGAAGCACCAAGAGGACAAAAATGACCAACTGCTAAAACTAGACTTGACGCCGTAGGAAAGCCAGTCTCTGCTGCAGTAAAAATGTGTTGTACTTATCAAAAAAGACCTTGGAAAAATTTGAGAATTACTTACTATCCAAGAGCCTCCGTAATTTTAACTAAAAACTCATTGTAGTTCATTACAATTCTACCTTGTGAGACTGTTCTTATCATCATTATATCATCTAAAAATGAAACTTGTTCAGAAAATTTTCCTATTCTGAATAAGACAACCTTTGATCAATGGCTAGATGATCTGTCATTAAACTAACAAGTAAAAATCATGCAACTTGAGTTTCTTTGATTCTAACAGCATTAGACACTCCATGGATACTCTTGAACAATACTAACATTTCCCTGTTTAATAGATATGTATTAGAAGAATGTCATTAAATGATGTATAAACATGGTGGTTTTCATTCAAATGCAACTTTATGTATTAATTATATGGAATCAATTTGCCATAGCATAGCACTTTAGGGTCAGGTAATGTGGGATAAAGATTCCAAAATGATTTCTATGCATTGTAGGAAACACAATACCTACCACACAGAAGCGGGGAATGAGGTGCAGGATTTACTGCAATAGTGAAGTGAAAGTGATGAGAACACAAGCTGAAGCCATACTGATACAGCAGCAGTCCTTCATCCAGTATCAGAGAGCCTTTGACAAGAAAGAAACGGCTCTGGGAAGCTCCCTGCTGTGTATTCTTGACCTGCGTCTTGCTCTGTGTTCTCCAAACACTGCAGAGAGATACAAGGATAATGTCGGCACTCACCACCCATTAGTCCCCCTCCATTACAGTCACGCTTTGGAGACTTACAGGTAAAGGAGTGCTGCTGCTACAGCCAAATGCATCGTCATCATCTCAGGGCAAAAAGCTGGCTGCCTTTTCCACATGTGGCTATTATGGATAAGTGGTAGGAAATGAGAAACTCTGTTATGTTCCTCTCTAATCTTAGTGTTTGGTCCCTTACTTTTTCTTCCTTGTGGTTTTTACCTTGTTCTGTTTCCCTGCTGTCATGAATCAGCGAGGTTGACCCTGCTTTTCTGCCACAATGTTTCTGCTTCAGAGACCCACCCATGGGCTGAATCCCGCAGAATCATGCGTTCAATTCAAACTCTTAAGTTGTGGATGTCAAGTATTGTAGCCAACTGGAAAGCTGACTAATGTAGAAATTTGGTGACAGAGAGGTGGAATCATTGCAGTGAGTATACCTGATACTGTTAAAGCTTTGGGAATGGTTTGTAGGCATTAGAAAGGCTAGAGAAATCCTAGAATGCTGTATGCAAAGCCTAATGGGTTATTCTGTTTCTTGCTCAGACTGTGTCAGACTGCTGAGAGGAATGGGGACAGTAAAAGTTAGGCTCAGGAGATTTCAGATGGACTAGAATTTATGTGTGTTACACTCTGCCACAAAATCTGTCTACATTTACCCATTTCCTGGGACTATGGGAAACTGAGATAAAGGGTGGTGTACTAATTGATCCGAAGGAGGAAATTCAAACGCAGTTCAGGGTGTGGCATGGGCAGAGCTGGTTGCTTTCAGTTCAATTCATGATGGGAATTAGGAGCAAAGAACAAGAGACAAAAATTTTAAAACTTTAGTTTGGCCCAGAAGAAACCATATACAAATTTGAGCTCAATGTAAATGTAGCTGCTTAATATATTAATACGATTAAAATGAAGTCAACTGCTTTGAATAGTAAACAATAACAAAAAAAATCCCTGGACGGTATCTCAAGAATTAACAAGATTCCCACACCATGGAGCTTCAAGTAAGCAAATGTCAATCTTTCCTTTGAGAAGAGTCTCCAGAGCCGTAGCTCAGAAAGGTCCTCCTAGGTAATTGGCTTCCCAGGATTCATTTCATTGTTTTCACTTCTTTAGGCACTCAGAAAATGTTGTAACCATGTTCCAAAGGAACCTAGCTTCTGCTTCCCTTGGCAGCATGACTCAGGTTTTACTGGAATGTGGGATGCAGGAATTCTGGGGTCAGAAAGGATTCAACCCGAATTTCAAAGGAATGTCTTGGAATTCAGGTTAGGAGTCCCCAAGAAAGCAGTGCATGAAACTGTGAGAATGAAGCCAAAGGTGCAGCGGTGACCCCAGAAAGTAGATGTCAGGGCTCTGAAACATCTGTTGAGAAAGGCTGTAGGCCATGAGCAAAGCCAACACAAGAGAGAGGCTGTGTGTGTTGCAACCAGTAAGGCCATAATGGTAGAAATGGCAAAGCTCTTAGGAATTCACATTTAACCTTGTGTGCCCTAGATGCCATATGAGGACCTACAGTTAAGTGCAATAGTTGTTCATTTCCCTACTGATACTTTAATAATTACATATGCAAAATGCATATCTGCTGAATTCATAGACTGTTTTAAGCCATATGGTAAATTCCCTATACATGCTTCAACAAAGAAAGTGACAAAAATTGCATGAGCTGGACTTCAAAATCAGTAGAATAAAGACCGTATTTACAAAGCACAGTCTCTTGGGGTAATACTAATAAAATTGCATTCTGTGGTGTACCAACAGAGGGCAGTGAAGAACCCTAAATCCATGCAACATTACCTGCCTGAGATCATTATACATGTGTACCTTCTAAAAATGAATCTTTGAAAAGGTTTAATGTTGTGTTGGGGAATAATATCTAACACTATTAAACAACAAAACCATTAGGAGAGACGGGTAATACATGATTTTCTGATAAATGACTCATGAGTAATATACCAAATTTTATTTATTTTAAATTATTTCATCATCTCTTCATGGCTTGGTAGCACCCAAATAGTCACTAAGATCATTAAGTTGTCTTTGCCTAGTCTTTTTATTCTTTTTTTTTCTGATGGAAAAGATATAGGCTGTGACTGCTTTTGTCTGTGAAGGAATCTGCAAAATTTCTGTTCTACATCTTAATTTACAGTTCATAACCGGTTAGCTCATAAAATAAGACCATATTTAGCTCATTAGAGTGGCCCTAAGCTAAAAGTAAATAGCTACTGGCAGAAGAAGATTCCCATAAAAATTGTTTTCATTGTAGTGAATTTTGATAGGTAGGGAGTCAGGTTGCAATTTGGTTGTTTCTGTTCAACTTTTAGATATTTCCTGACTATTTAAATAATAAAGGTGGCACTGATGACTGGTATTACTTCACTCACTATTACTATAGTTATATTTCTTGCTTTTACTTTTTGTAGTAAACTGCAGAAAAAATGATAATTGTTTTGATAGTATGTGAGAAATATTTACACTATCCTGTATCATTCCAAACTTTAGTCCATCTACCTACATCAAAATGATTTATGATTAGGCCAGAGATTTAGCTCAGTGGTTCTAGCACCTGCCTCACAAGCACAAAGTCCCTAGATGATCTGGGTAACAACATACAATAAGACCGGGCATCGTGGCTCACACCCACCAGCAATCAGTACCGCATAGCACAGTGCCAGGTGTGGTGACTCAAGCCTGTAATCTCAGCACTCAGGAGCCTGAGGCCGGAGGATTACTCAGTTCAAGGCTTGCTTGAGCTACATAGTGAGCTGAGGGCCAGCCAGAACTACAAAGTGAGACCCTGTCTCAAAAAAAAAAAAAAAAAAAGTAGCCTGAAATCTAAATCTTGAATAATAGCCTAGAATATTTTTTCACAATCCATTGAAATAAGAAGCAACCAGATTAATCTCCAAATGAGAATAAAGTCTAGTTTTTTGAAGAAATAATCAAAAGACCCAAATTCATTATTTATATGGACATGGGAGAGGATGACACCTACCTTTCTGTCCCTTCTCACCAGCTCTGAATTTGGGGCCATGGGAAATAGAGCCCATGCTTAATTGAGGCAGTAAAGACTAGGCTGTAGCAGATTGTTTTATTGTTAAATGCGGTAATGGGATTTTAATGGCTGCTGTCCAAAATCACACTGGAGAAAAATGGTTTATTAGTAATAATAATAGCTGGTGCCTTTATCTTAGAAATACTTCACAAATATTAGCTCATTAATCCTCCAATGCCACTGGCAAACAGTGGTAACTATTACTTTAATCCCCAGTATACAATTGGTGAAACAGGAAAGCAGTAGCTAGTTTTCAAAAACTTTGCATCTGGAAGAAAATTTTGAATTTAAACTCCTTGTACAAGTGATTATACACGAATGGATGACATTCATTCTAATGATGCTCCACCCTCATATGATGAGACAGTGCGTAAGGCCAAATGCAGTTTATGTGAACTTGACTCACAAAAACACATAGGAGTTGAACCTGAATTGTTCAATACTGGTCCTTTAATATCATGTTGAGCAAATCAATTGTGTTCCAAGTCTATTCAGCCTAAATCAATTACGTGCACCAACTTGTATGCATGTAAAAGCAGACTGTTGAGACTGTGAAATCTAGCTCCTTTGAAAATTTCTAGATGTCACAAAATGGAAGGGAATAAAGGTCAAATTTAAAACTTTTACTTTGGCTATTTTTGTCTATTCAACATATTTTTATAGAAAAAAGTATATGTCTCCTATCAGTGAACAATAATAACTCTTTTTTTTTTTTTTTGGAGACAGGGTCTCACTTTGTAGTTCAGGCTGGCCCTGAGCTCACTATGGTGCCCAGGCAAGCCGCTGTGAACTCAGCAATCCTCCTGTCTCTGCCTCCCGAGTGCCAGGATGACAGGCGTGAGCCACCATGTCCAGCATTGTGGTATGCGGTGTTGATTGTTTGTGGGCATGAGTCTCTACGCCCAGCATTATATGTGGTTACCGGGGATCGAACTCAGGACCTTGCGTTTGTGAGGCAGACGCTGGAATCACTGAGCTAACCCTCCGGCCCAACAATAATAACTCTTGACGGTCAACTAGTTCTGCAAGTGTAGGCCATCGATGTTAAACTTCTTTTTGTTTATCTGTGTGCTTATTTTGGTGGGCAGTATTTTGCCCCTATATTTTGCAACATAAAAAGTAAATGTTCTCAAGAAGGTAAGTAGAGGGCCAGCGATTTAGCTCAGTGGTTCTGTCTGCCTTGTAAACTCAAGGTCCCAAGTTTGACCCCAGTAACCACATACCACAATGCCAGGCATGGAGACTCCTGCTTGTAATCCCAGCACTCGGGAGGCAGAGGCAGGAGGATTGCTGAGTTTCAGGCTTGCCTGGGCTACATATTGAGCTCAGGGCCAGCCTGAACTACAAAGTGAGACCCTGTCTTGAAAAAAAAGTGCTGTACTCCCAACGAAAACCCAGGAATCAGACAAAAGCTTAGAGAAAAATCTGTTCTGTATATAGTCCAAGGAATTTAAATCTCTTACCCATCTAAGTTAGAAAAAAATATATTCATGAGTTTTATTATACAAAAGGAGCATTTTTGAATCACTCATCATTTGAGAATTCTATTTACACTATGCACATTTTAAAATCCATTACAATTTGTTTTAATTATTACAAACCAAAAAAATTAAAATCCTCTCAAAATTCATAAGAATACTGTTCATACCTAGAAAAGAGATGCACTTCTTTCTTCTTCAGCCTTATCTTAATGGATACCTTCTATTAAAGGTAGTGACAGAATTATGATTAGTGTCATTTTCAAGAACTACAAGGTTGGAATATGATGTTTCATCAACAATTACTGTTTTAGTCTGGAGTGGCAAATACTCATACCTCTGAGGAAATGCCAACCATACAATACAATTGGTTACATATACTACCCAGAAGTAAGGAAAAATCTATTCATATTGATATATAGAGCATCCGAAACATTTCTGTCAAGAAAAAGAAACTTTAATTAGTGACGGTCAGCAAAAGGTTTGGGAGGATGAGATTTGATTTTACATGTATATTGGTGCCCAGGGACTAGTACAGGAATAATGAGAGCAAAGAAATACTTATGTGACATGATTGTGGAAGAACCCTAAATCCCCTTTGTGACAGCCATTCATTGTCAATCTACTGCATTAAAAATTTTAAAAAATCTTTTTAAATTCCCTCATTCCAAGGGTAGTACGCATCATCATTTACTATCTTAAGGGTACTCGTTTTTATGTACTTTGTTCTTGCTTACCTGGTGCAATGGGATGCAAAAAAGCTAAGTTTGCATGGACAGCAGGGAAGAATGCTAGGCCAGGATGAGTGTCATATTTTAAAATCCTGCCATGCAAGAAGGGACTGATTGACAATGTCCATTTCAAAAATGAAAGTCCAGTGGGGAAGAGAAAGCCTGTTGATAGAGTATGCTGGGATGGCTGGTGACACAAGGTAAGTTAGGAGTTGTGGTTGGAAATTAGTTCCTCATGAGTTTGAGTCTTGCCATTGCCACTGGGAGAAGTACTATGTAACCATGTCTTTCCTGTGTGTACCACTGAGGTCAAAATGGATATTATGATGATAGTACTTTCCCTAAATCACTGACATGAAGATTGCAGAACACACTGTAGACACTTAATGAGCCATAAATGATGCCCAAGGGAATATCTGCCTATTGGAATATCTGCCTATCAAGGCTAGACTTTCAGTGATCATTTCCATAGTTGGAGTATCTGCCCATCTCAGTCCCATCTCTAAAACATATGGAAAATATTTTTTTTGATTTTCAGTGAAAATTTCAATGTCTCATAGAACATACACATAAGTGCCACAGAACTGGGAAAGCTTTATAAAATACAATTCTTCTAAAATGTACCAATAAATAATTCAATTAAATACAATTATTTTATCTTTGGGCAGGGCTACATTCAATTCCTGAAATACAACTGGTGACATTTTCAATATTTCTCTAGACTCATTACAGTTCTTAGCTTACACGGTAACTGAAATTATTAAAAAATAAGATTCACTCTTGGTTGGACAACATTTTCTTTCAAATGAGAGAATCTAAAGGCAATGGAATGAGCTATAAACTGGGTTAAATCAGCATATCTGACCTGTAACTTTGGTTTATCTTTGCCTAGCCAGTGTATTCAACCTTATACCACCTTTGCATCTCTACAGTGGGCTAACAACCTTTTTTCTCCATTTTGCTATAAAGGATAAAGTAGATGATATGAAAAAATTCTCTAAAAAGTATAAAGGACTCAAATAATGCAAAATGTTAGCAATTTAATAGAACTCTTCAGATGCAGTCTTTTGATTGAGTGGAAATGTGGTTTTAAATGCTAGTCTCAACTCTAATATTACTGGGTCTTTAAATTTGCAATATACTTCTAACCTATTTATAGTATATTGCAGTGGGGGAATATATCTCTTAGACTATGTGTCTTAGTCACTGTTCTCATTGCCGGGACAGAATAAACAACATCTACAAAATAAAGGAGAAAAGACTGATTTAGATTCACCTTTCCAAAGTTTCAGTCCATTTTTCACATTTTCAAACACAGAAAAGGCATGGTGGAAGGAGGAAACCTGCTAAAATCATGGTGGTCAGGAGGCAGACAGAGAAGGAAGGAGCCGGTCAGGCTTCCTTGGTCACCTCTTCTGCCCAGGCCCCACTTCCTGACATCGCACATGCAGGACTCAGTCACCTTTCTACAGCTTCCCCTCTGAGCTCACGAGCCTGTGAGTGAAGATTCCCCATTTAAACCGTAACGTCTTGGAAACACAGTATGTTACAAATACATCTCTGACCCATTTCCATATCCTTCTTACTTTAGTATAGCTTTGCCAAAGAAGAGGACTACTCCTACCAGAAATACAAATTTCTAGGTTACAGTGACATTTAGCTGCCAGTATGAGTCCCAGACCAGCTGCCTATAATACCTTGCATTACAATCACCACTTACAGCAAAAACTATTGTAGAAAGGATCCTCTGCTAAAAATGCACCTATTACCTTAGAAGCTGTCTTTTGTATTCCTCTCTTGGCTGCATCAGCTGTCACTTTAAAAAGCAGAGGAGATGCAGGGCAAGAATAATTTGTTTTGATGTTTGGGGCTCATAGCTGAAATCTATCTCTGGGTTTAGGCATATCCATGGGGTAATTAGCTGGGAAAAGATAGGATTGACAAAAGAAAGGGGTGAAGATAGCCTCGTGGGAGGAGGAGTCTTGCTCTGTATTCCAGCCTGATCTCAAATGCACAATTCTCCAGCCTCAGCTTCCCAGAGCTTGGATTACATAGATGAGTCACCATGTCCTGCTTGGATATGGCTTGAATGCAAAATAATGATTCTATTTTCCACTGTTCTGGTCAATTCAAGCTTTCTCTTTCATTATTCACACACCATAAATTTAAACCCTTTCAGCATATGCCTGGTATTCTTTGTGGACCTGTAAGATTCAGGCCCATTCTCCACTTTGCCCCATTCTGCTTTGCTGGGGGAAACTGAGCCTTCATACCCCTCTTCTCCAGCAAGGCTCCTCTGCCTTCAGACTGGCAGTGGTTTTCATCAGTCTGACGATCATCAGATAGAAACGCAACACTGTCTTGTGATTAAATAGCAACCACATTCAACTATCAAAGGCCATAGGTCCTGTTTGGTTCCT
This sequence comes from Thryonomys swinderianus, assembly GCA_004025085.1. Classification (NCBI taxonomy): domain Eukaryota; kingdom Metazoa; phylum Chordata; class Mammalia; order Rodentia; family Thryonomyidae; genus Thryonomys; species Thryonomys swinderianus. The sequence continues at coordinate 65,290 of PVIC010000221.1, forward strand.
TCTACAGAGCTACTGGCCATATCTCATTCTGGGAACTTCTCTGTCATGGAGAAGGGCAGCTCCAGGCGAGCCTTAGCAACACACACCAATTCCCCTCAACCTGGTCCAGTTAACTCCCTTCAATACCCGTTCAGAATATGGGTAAGAGACATCCAAACTAAAGACAAGATGAGGGCAGTTTTTGCCTAGATATAAAACAAAACTGGAACACTGACCATCAAGAGTATCCACTACTCTGGATCAGCCAGTGACACCCTCTGTCACCTGGGCATGCATGATCAATGATATGGAAATTCCTTTCAAGATAAACCAGAAATATCAATTTTTAGGGTCTCAACTTTTTACATGTTGAATGAAGTTTTTCTTAAACATTCCTTAGGGCAAACCACTAAATATTCAAGTTGGATTCAGTCCAAGAGACATTGGTTTGAATTTGAAATGACCATGTTGCCTCTTTTTAGATTAAGTTTATTTTCCTTTACATTATACAAATACAACAAAAGTATTGAGATTCTCACCTATTCAGAGTTTTATTATACAGTAATTTAGGCTAATACCTCTTCTCACCTAATTATAAATCTCAAGATAAAACACAGATATATTCTAAACACAAAAGTCATAATTTGTTTTTTGAGACAGTGTCTCGCTTTGTAGTTCAGGCTGGCCCTGAGCTCACTATGTAGCCCAGGCAAGCCTTGAATTCAGCAATCCTCCTGCCTCTGCCTCTGCCTCCTGAGTGCTGAGATTACAGGTGTGAGTGTCCATGTTGGGCATTGTGGTATATGGTACTGGTGGATGTGAGTCACCGTGCTGAGTATTGTTGTATGTGGTTACTAGGGATTGAACCAAGGAACATGCACTTGCTAGGCAAGTGCCAGAATCACTGAGCCAAATCTCTGACCCAAAAGTCATAAATCTTGATATGTGGTCCTACTATAAATGTATGAATCTAGTGAAAGCGTTTACTTTTAGTGTGCCTTACTCTATTCATCAGGATAGTGCCTCTTTCTTACCATCTTCATAGAGATATTTGCTGAAAAATAAAACTATATATTATAAGTTAAAAGTACATTTAAGATTTTCAGAGAATATAGTGCTGTTTAAACCAAGAGGATTTATAGGAAAATCTTCAGTGGTTTGCCAAAGGTTTTTTTTTTTCCCTTCTCCAATCACATTTCATGACACCAGTATAATGGTGACTCAAGGTCTCAAGCCTAATGGAAGAACTGCCCAAATTTAAGGTGCTCATTGTCAAAGCTGGCAGTCTTTTGGAATCTCACTAGAAGCTTTCAAAAAAATCCAGATGGCTGGTCATCATGCCCTAAGATTTTTGACTAAATTGACCTAAGTTGGGAGTATTAAAAACCTCCAGGTATTCCAATTTTACTGTAGAGTTATTATCCATGGGAACTTCCAAGCATGAAAAATAATCACTATTCATACATATGCATATAATTAATAAACATCCACAAGTTTCCATTTAATAGCACCATTGATCACAACTCACATTTATTGATAAAAACAGATACACACATATCTACCCCTCTATCATTGCCCACTTGCCCACTGAACACGGTACAGAAATATAACAATTATTATAATAAAAAGCTAGAAGTTGTTGAGTACTTAAAAGTGCTACAAAGCCTGTGCCATGTAATAGTCACTGTTACACACACGAACTCATTGTGGATATTTCTTCTGTGATTCCCATAGAATAAATCAGTCTTAAAGTGATCAAAACTACCTAGCCAACCCTGCATACATCACCCTTGGCAGATCTGGGTTTGAACTCTGGTAGCCTATTACAGCCAATGCACTTAACCACCATGCTGATTTGCTTGCCACTGTGCCAGATGCCGTAAGGGTTTATGAGATGCATAAAATGGAACTTGCATCCTCAGAGTTTATGATATGAGGATGAATTGTGATGCACACTAAAATTCATAGGCTGTACAGGAAAATGATGTGGTTATAGTCCGTGGAGTTTGGAAGAAATGGGTCAGTGGATGAGCAAACAATGGCTTTGCTGAGTTCCTATCTCTGCAAATACAGGGAAAGTGAAAGGAAGCCAAATGTCACAAGGGAGAATATGCCAAGCCCACCAGGAAAAGAGACCCTGGTTAAGGGGTAGAGAAGATTCATGTATTTGCCAAATTCATTATGGTTGCTATTGCTATAATTATTTGCTGACATCATTTGAAGTAAATATTTACACCTATCCTGCAATTACGTGTCAGTTGAAATGACAAGGGATGCATTGGGAAGAATTCACTTCACCTGGAGTTCTATTTTTCATTCTTTTCATTTTTAAAATAAGCACACCTACACTCTTAATAATTTGGCTTTCAAAGGGATAAACAAAATTCTTTTGTGGGAACAAATTATATGAAAATGGAATAAACATTGTTCAGAGAAAATTTTTAAACTTGAAAGCAGAATATGCTTCTTTGTGTTTTTATTATCTAAATACAATGCTAAGATAAGCAGGGTCATTTTTTATCTACAATACATAAAATCTCAATTAGTTATGGTCTATTTGTGCACTGACTAAAATCATTCGTTAACAAAACAGAATTTTCTAGTTTACTGGATAAATATACCAGAAGAAATTGCAGAATAATATTGGGTTGCCAAGCAACCACAGCGCTACTCTCTTGTTCGTGATCAATCCAACTCATTCATCAAGCTTCCCAACCCAGTGCTAGAGAATTCCAAGCAATTTATTTCTTGGGAAAATTAGAGTGACTTTGGGTAACACAATAACACTTTTATTCTCAGAAGATAAACTTAGATGTTCTTTGGATCAAAGGGATGTGTTAATTCATTATTCTCTACGTGGTGCTAATGAGAAAGCTATTATTAACTAACTACACTATTGCAACACATATAAAATAAACTGCAGCAATTAGTGATGTTTAAGGTGTTAACCAGCCTCCAAGATTAGCAAATGCAAAATCTTTTCCCTAATAAAGATGTACAGAAAAGAAAGAGCACCATATCTAATTAAATTGAGAATTGTTTGCAGTCCTTTCTGAGGGAAGGGGAAGAGGCTTGTGAACACCAAAATGTGAGAGATTGCACTTTAATAGCTGCACAAATGGCTCGGTGCCAGTTGTACTTGTAGGTAGACATAAAATGTTGGGGAATAATGTAATCATTTCTTTCACAGAATGCCTAGCACAATATTTTTCCAGGAATGAATAGAATATTATGCTTTCACTCATTAGCTGTGTTAACTTAGCATATTGTATGTAAATCACCATAATAATCGCATTCTCTTCAGACTGAATTAGTTAGAATGAAGCTGTAATCAAAATGCTCATAATTGAAAATATAGCATTCGCAGATTTGGTTTGAAAAAATAACAATGGGTGCTGATTGAATCATGTGATATAGTTTCTTGCTGAAAACAGCCTTTAGACAGAGACAAGTTCATCTCCTTGATTACCCTTTTGCATGTTAACTGTCGCCCCGAATTCAGGACCCAATGCCTCTTAGCATCTCTCATGTTTTCCTACTTATGTCCTTTGTTTTGGTCTAGTTTACGCTTTCCAAGTGCACTATTGTTCAGTCTTTTAAGGAAAATATAAAATCGTTAAAAGCTAAGTTTCCCTGCTAAAATATATTGGAGTGTATTGCACCGTTGTCTGTCATAAATCAAAGGACAAACTAATTTCTAATAAACGGAACATTTAATGCCAAAGCCCCTGGGGAACAATATGTAAATTACCCCACGAGTTTCAGATAAGCTGTCACACAAGTTCCCCAAGGTACCATTTAAAGATGACATTGCCTGTGAAGAGGAGAGTGCAGCAGAAGCCAAACTTGAAGCAAAACTCCCTTACTTGAATAGATGCTCACGGAATTTCCTGACAAGCATTCCTTCCAATCTGGTACCATTCGTTCCCCTCTATTACTTAATTTCCCTTAAATAATTAAAAACTACTAGGATCACATATCAGTCTCTATCATATTCCTTATTTAATTCTCCATAAAATCAAATGAGGCTAAATTATTCCAATATTGAAATTTTAGGTTAAACAATCTTCTGTCTTCAAAGATTTCAGGCTTCAGTCCAGGAATTTTTTTTTTTTCAAAGTGAGGTCTTTCATGAATGTCACTGGGAATCTTTGTGATAGTAAGATCTCTCTGGCTTAACGCCTCAAATCTGTCAAGACAGCCCCATAATTTAGTAAGCACATTAAAATATTTAAAACTGGTTCATTTAATAGGATGCATTAATTTAAAAGTAATATATTATATTATGTGCAGTATCAACTCCTGTCAGGCATGCAAGTTTTGTCATCACCAGGTAAGATGGAACACTTATAAGACCATGAATATCAAAAAGCATCTATGCCTTTTCTGAGTATATCAATAAAACAGCTAGTCTTTAAAGGATGGGACAGGTAAATCAATAGGGAACAGAAAATAATCTGGAAAATATACACTAATAACTGTAGTCCTGTGCAGTGAAGTAGGTGTAAACATGCACCTAAGGAGAGTTTAATGAACTGTCATAGCCAATACTCACACCTGCCTACTAATGACTATTTCTTTCCACTTGTTCAGTAACAATATCACCCCAAAACAATGGGCTTACAGGGAATGATTATAGTGACATGCTGCCATTACTAGAGGAAAATCCACTGCCATAAAATGAATGTCAGGTTACACACAAGAAGCTAGAATCAGGTTAAATCATGAAGACTGTAAAGTGGTCAATCAAGAGACTGAAATTAAGACAAACCCAAGACAAAGGCAGGTGAAAGATGGAGCGGGACATTTTACACACAAAGTTGGAGATTAAGCCTTTTGTTTTCTTGTTAGCCAAATTCAGCTTTCTGAATCTCTCTGGCCATTGATATATCGAAAGCCTGACTTGACCAGCAATTGGTCAGTTTATACCTCCAAGTTTACTACAAACCAGAAGTAAGAGTTGTGCTGGACTACGGTGATATTAATATTGAGATTAATTTTCAAATGAGAAAGCACAGAATATTTTTTTTGAGACAGGGTCTCGCTTTGTAGTTCAGGCTGGCCCTGAGCTCACTATGGTGCCCAGGCAAGCTGCCGCGAACTCAGCAATCCTCCTGTCTCTGCCTCCCGTGCTAGGATTGCAGGCATGAGCCACCACGTCCGGCATTAAGCACAGAATTTTTGCCTGGCCCTCGGTAAAAATGTAGAGAAAGTGAAAATCCATCATATCCAATTACTTGTGGATTAATATTAAAAGAAACGCAACCAACCTCAACTAACTTTAGAACTGTGCGATGCATCAGACACGGTGTAAATTGCCCCCTTGGCTTGTCTCACTCCAGTCTGACAACAGCACTACACAGGATGTAGCTATTACCCCTATTACACGGAAAGGGAAAGTGAGGCAAGGAATGAATGGCTCTTCGACTTATAAATCACAGAGATGGTGGAGAATTCAAAGCCACGTGGGTGCCCCAGGACACGCTCCTGCAGGAACCCAGGTGTTTTACTATGGCCCATCTTCGCGCGCAGGCGCAGACACCCCCTGTGCCACCCGACCTTACGGTCCCAGCGGGAGCGCGCCAGCGCGCACGCGCATGTCCACCCAGACACTTGCCTGCTCAGTGGGTTGCTCTGTATGTAGCTCCGGGAGAAGCTGAACCCCAAGCCCCTCTCCGAGGCCCGAGCCGCCCAGCTGGGCGCCGCACACCTGTCCTCCTCCCGTGCCTGCAGCCTCGTCCCGGCCACCCGCTTTGCTGAAGGCGCGACCAGCCGCTCTGCGCTCGCCCCGGTGCAGCACCTGGGTTGAGTACCTGGGCCTCGGTTTTTCGCAGAAATCCCGTAACCCTGGCCCCGAATGCGAGGTGCGCGGCGAGTGAAAGGAGGGCAGGTGAGGAGAGCAGGGCCGCGCGGCCTCGAGCTCCAATCCCTGCTCTCCAAATTAAGCGCTTTCTTCCTGCTCCCTCCACACGCGCGATCTCACCGCGAGGGAGGAAAAGAGGGAGGGAGGGAGAGGGGGAGAGATTGAGGAGAGAGGGAGACGGAGAGGGAGAGACAAAGAGGGAAAAGGGGCCCTCCGTGACCGGCATCTCTAGCTCCCCGAGCTCGGTACCAGGGCACCATGGCAACCAGGGCCGGCCGCCTTCGCCCCACGGTGGTCTCGGTAGTCCCCGGAGGTGGCGCGTCGACGCCTCCCAGTTTTCTCAGCCCCCCGCCCAGACCTTTCATCCAGGGAACCCCATTCTAGGCAGGCAGCATTTTCGGAACCCCACTGGGATGTGGAACCCTCTCCAGAGAGTGAAAGCAAGGCAGTCTGGGGCACAGAGTGGGGAAGGATCCTGAACCCCATAACCTAAGAGATGGGCGGGGGTGACCGAGGCCAGGGCTGATTCCGAGCTGCGAGCCTCGGCCCCCACCCCCAGCCGGCGAGTCTGCCCGGAGACGGGAGAGGCTCGCGGTGCGGAGCGCGGAGGGGAGGCGCAGAGAGACCAGGGTCCCCCGACCTGTCCGCCCCGCTGTCTGACGGAGCCTGAGCGCGGGTGGGCGGGAAGGGAGCCGCGTCCTCAGGCTGAGGGCGGCCGAGGACGGGCCGTGGCTGCGCACCGTGTCCTCTCCGTGCGGGCTCAGCCGCTGTCCGGAGCGAACCCTCCAGCCCCCCGCGCGCACAGGCAAAGCCCGGGGCCACCGAGGGACGCGGCTGGACTCACCGGAGCGCCCGGCCCGGATCCCGCGGCGCCTTCCCTCAGGAAACTTCTCCCGGCCGCGGAGTGGAGAGGGCGCGGCTGGCTCCGCGGCGCCAGGGCCAGGAGAGTTTCTCGCCGGCCGAGCCCCGCCGACCCCAGCCGGATCTGCCCACGGAGATCCCGCCTGTCCCCTCCCGCTGCTGGCACCGAGGATGCACGCCCTCCTGCCAGCGGTGGCTCCTGCCTCTCCGCCCTGCCCTGGGCTCTGAGCTGCCAGCCCGCACCAGCGGCTGCTTTTCCCTCCCTTTGCACCCTCCCCTGAGACAGAGAGAGTTACAGCTCGGAGACTTTCATTTCCTGGAAATCAAGCGATGGAGCCAAAACTTTGCTGGCCATTTGCTGCATCTCTAAATCCTGAGAGGCCGGACGGCCCCTTTATCAGCAGAGGAGACATTTAAGAGACACCCCCACCCTGCGCCGTCCCACCCAGTCCCTCCGCCAAGCAGGAGCTGCCAGTCTGGTTCCCCCACCGCTCCGTGCTGGAGGGGTGTGGCACCCGTGCCCTTAAAAACTGTCTTCTTGCCCTTCCTCCTTTAGAGACGTGCTGGGGCTTGCTATTAAATTTATAAGAGATGCTACTATCACAGCTGTGAAATGCACGCATACAGAAATGGAGAAATTTTCCACCATTAACACGTTTTAAAATTTTCCTCCACTACTTCGGGAGTCCATATTTCACCACATTGTTCCACAATGTGTTTCTCACTTACTCTCTGTTAATTGACTCTTACAGAAGAAAGCCTTGTGTTCATCTTTCCAATGCAAAAGCTATTCCACACACCTTGTCAATTCCACCAATAGAAATATCTATTTTAGGATCCCAGATATGGGAAAGTTACAGGTGTTGGGCTTTTAAAAACTGTTATGGATATATATGTATGATATGTATCATATGTAAATATAATATATATAATCATATATATGCCCTTTAATTTTCTTCCCCACCGCTGACATTTTCCAAAATGTTCACACAATACCACTTTTAAAATCCTGCTGCATGTAAAGTCTCTTTGACCATAACAGAATTACTGACTTCTAATTCTCACTCCACTAAGGCTGTGAGGCTGACCTTACAGTCTCATGTAGCACCTCAAACAATGAGGATATTTAGAACCGGGAGCTCTCTGGGATCTGGACGCCTCCAGAAAGCAGGAAGAGGGAAGGCGACCCAGGAGTCTGCCTCAGAGGCAACGGAATAAAATACACTGATAATGAAGCAGTGGACTTTTGCATTTTAGTAACTGCCGAACGCAGTGCCTCAGCTCTGTCAGTCCAGCCAGTGGGCACAGCTCCCACCGACTGCTCTGGCAAACTGCAGAGGCAAGTGAGGACAGCATGTGTCCTAAGCCTAGACTGTGCTACTAGAGTAATTTCTTTGCCTGTGGCATCTTAATTCATGTGGCATGTTTTCTGAAGTGGGAACAAGGAAAACTGAATGCAATTCCAGGCAGGAAAATACTGTGCCTGTAGGAAACAATTTCCAGGGCCAACGAGCCACAAGGGAGACACAACATCAAGGTGGTCTCCGGAGTTCACGACCTGTGGGGAAACAGACAGTGAGCAAGAGATCGGGGAACTGCGTGGTGAAGAGCATACCGGTGTCCGAGACGTACAGCTTTTGATTTCTCTGAGCTCTTTTGATTGTGTGGCAACAGTCACTAGAATTACGTGTGTATGTGTGTGCATACACTTTCCATTTAAGTAACAGGGGCTTCTTGCGCATCAGTCTCTGCTTTATTTAGATGCTAGGGTTGATTTAGAAACTGAATATATGGAACCAATCCTTTACTTTTTAATGAAATATTCTGAAATATATTAGTAATATCAAAGCACAGTATCCTTAGCTAAAAAATGAAGTGTCAGTTCTTAAATATGGGTTTTTCTTAATAAGTGTATCTCTGCCACTGCACATAAATGTGGAAATCATAGCTGCCCATGGCTTACGAGGAATGGTAATTGTCAGTATATATGCAGCACACTCTATCCTATGCGACCAAGTTTTAAGAAAGAAGAGAGAGGGACAGAAAAAAAGAAATGCAGAAAGGAAAAGAAGGAGAAAGATAAAGCAGGCCAATGATAAAAAAACAGTATTCTTTCAGAGGTACACAGAATAGAGGCAGACGATTTTAATTCCCACCCCCAAGAAATACCACACAGCTATGATCTCCAAGGATGGGTTCCAGTTTTATACATTATTAAACACAGGCAACACCATTAGCCTTTCCTGGCCAAAGCAACTCACAGCTTCTCTGCTTCATCTTCCAGGAAGCGTGAGAGCAGAAGGCAGCCTTCAGTCAGGCTGGATGTTTGTGAGAGATCCCTTCTGCCCATTGCTTTGAACTGCTCTCCTGGCTCCCGTTGACTGTCTGACACTTTGTGTGGATCCATTTCACACTCCTCGCACCATCCACTGCTACCAGACACTGCAGTGGCACACAGGTGCTGGGGAAAGACTGCAGTCTTAGGAAATCACACTGCATTAGCTCCGAGGTGTGAAATTTCCTCTCTCACAATGGAGGGAGGCCCTGTCAAGTGAAAAATACTACCATCCAGCCACAAATGAAGGGGACTGAAGGCTTCTCTCATGAATAGAAGCAGAAGGTGGGAGAGATAGGCCAGTCATCTGGAAAAAAGATAAAAGGTATAAAACACTGCCACATTTTTCAGCTTTTACTGCTGATTTACTGCTTAGCCTCAGCCTGAGCCATCGTTTGGTGTCAGTCCCAGAGCTAGGGCCATTGGAAGAGGATTGTCTTTCGGCAAAGCCAAGTAGCTAGTGATATGGCACAATTCCTAGATAAATTGTTCAGCAGAAGAGCTGGAGTTCTAGATGTGACACTCCAGTCTAGCAGCACAGAACAGTCACAGATCGAAGGGTTTTCTGGCCAGTCGCTGAACTAAGGGAAAGCGGGACATTCTACTGAGAAACAGATCCTTCAAAGGATCTCGGAACTACAAAGCAGCCACCTTCAGTTTAAATATTAATAAAACTAAAGAAGACCATATGAACTCTGTGTTATATTGGGAGCATCAATATTCCTTTAATTTGTGCTTTCATATAAGAACAAAAGAACGTGTACTAAAAGTCAAAGGACAATAATTTTGGAACAAATAAAAAGATAAAAATTTGCATCACCCCATGGATCATTGATATGTGTGATTCTGCTCTAGAAAACATGGAATCAGTTTCTCTAGATTTTAAAAGGGCTATGTAATTTTAGGCTCATTAATAATATTTTCCTTTGTATCTTAGATAATGTGGAGCGTTACCATATCTCCTACCTTTGGGCATCCATTGATTACTTGTGGAAACCAGAAAGATGCCTCTTCCTCCAAACAGAAATACCTGTTATGGTACCTTACTGTTTTATCAGTGGTTTTTGTCAAATCCTGGGCAGTTAATCACATCTCAAAGGCCTGTGAACTGAACTTACTTCACTGATAAAGATTTACATGGACTAAAACTATAGGTTTAGAAAAAGATGTATCATGCAAATTGAAACCAAAACCAAGCAAGACTATATATACTCATATCAGGTAAAGTAAATTTAAGTTTAAAAATATCTGAAAAGGAAAGTAATTAACTGTTAAGAAATGGGTCAATTTTATAGGATGATGTGACAATTTTAAATATATATGCATTGAACATGATATTACAAAAATACATAAATCAGCTGGGCATGGTGGCTCACACCTATAATCCCAGCACTCAGGAGGCAGAGAGAGGAAGATTGCTGAGTTTGAGGCTTGCCTCGACTACATAGTGAGCTCAGGGTCAGCCTGAATGACAAAGAGAGACCCTGTCTCAAAAAAAAAAAAAAGAGAAAATACATAAATCAAACAGTGTTACAACTAAAGACAGATATAGACTTACACAATAATAGGGTTAAAACTCCAATTTCCTCAACAGAAAAATATTTTTTAAAAATCTCTGAGTTTTGCATACTATGGAGAAAATCGAGTCAAAGTCACTTATAAACATTTGGTTCAAGGGCAATATAAGACATTCTTCTCATATATAAAACATATCAAATACCTGTAAGTTTTTAAAATTTAAAATCATGTCATATATCTCTTCATTCTACAGTAAAACAAAACTACATATAAACAACAAACAGAATGGAAGAAAATACAAAGTAGAAATTTAATTATATGATCCTTCATTTACAGTAATATTTAGAATATTTTAAGGGAAAGAAAGCAAACATTCTATAGACTAGTAAAAATGACCAAATAACAAGTTTGGCATATATCAAAAGCAGTACTGAGAGGAAAGTTAATAGCAGCGAATATGTACATTGAAAATATTGCAAATAAACAAAGAATGCTCTTCAAAGACTTAGAACAGCAAGAACCAAGAAAATCAAAATTACTAGAGGGAAACAATTGATAAATTTCAGAAGCAGAAGTAAATAAATTCTAAATTAAAAGAGAATAGAAAAGATTAATGACATTGTGTTTCATTTTATGTTTATGAGTTTTTTCAGTTTATATTAGTTATACAAAATAGATTTTGCTTTGACATACTATTCAATGCATTAGCATAACTTAATTGTTTCACTTCCCATTATTCCCATCACATTATCTCCTCACTCCCTGGTTTACTTATTCTTCTGTAACAGTCTTAGTCTGTTTTTTCCCCTCAATTTCACATGCGGGAGAAATATGGAATAGTCCATCTTTCTGAGTCAGGTTTATTTAACATGACGATTTCCATCTATTTGTCCTGCAAGTGACAAGATTTTGGACACCTATTCTGGTTCCCTGGCTTAGCTATTGAGTTACCCTGCATCAAACATGGATATAGGCATCTCTAATAGCACTAATAGCATCTGCTATAAACATGTAAACCTACTGTGCTAAAAACAGGAAAAGCTAAAAGAAATGGATAAATTCCTGAATACACACAACCTTCCAGAATGGATTCAAGGAGAAACAAAAAATTAAATAGATTATTAACAAATAATAAGATTGAGGTATTGAGTCTCACACCTAAAAGAACTTTAAGAATTGTTGGCTTTCCCACCAAATTCTATGAAACATTTAAATAATTAATATAATCCTCAAATTATTCCAAAAAATGGAAATGGAGAAAAGTTTGCCAAAAATTTTATCCGAGCTAATATTACTTTGATACCAAAATCAGACCAAGATATAACAAAAGAAAAGTATGGACTCATCTCATTCATATGCACTAGACAGCAAACAAAATTCAACAGCAGTTCTAAAGTTCATGCATTATAACTAAGTGAGATTCATCCCAGAGTTGTACTGGTGATGTAACATATGCAAATCAGTATATGTGGCACAACACATTAACATAATGAAGGACAAAAGTCCATAGGCTCACTTCAATAGATGGATTAAAATTTCTTCTTGATAAAACTGAATTAGCTTTTGAAGAAGCATACCTCAGATATTAATGGTCATATAAGAAAAATCCACAGCCACTGTTATACTGAACAGGAACAAGCTGAAAGTGATTTCTCAACATTCAGGAATAAGACAAAAATACTTAAATCCGCTATTTTTAAATAATATAGTACAGGAAAATTTGCCAAAAACTAAACAAGAAGAAAAGCAGCATCCCTACTGAAAGGGAAAATGTTAAATTATCCATACTTGTAGAAAACATGTTTTTATGTATGAAAAACCTAAATATTCCATGAAAAAATTGTTAAAACATAATCAAAACAAGTAAATTATCATGATATATTATAAAAATTTAAAGTGAACCATATTTATAGGCTAGTATTGAACTAACTGAAAAAGAATATAAGCAAGCAAATCTATTTCCAGTCTTTATAGAAAAAAATGTTTAAGAATAAATTTAACAAGGAAGTGAAAGATCTTTATGATGAAAATTATAATATGCAGATGATAGACATTACTGAAGACACACACGCGTGTGCACACACACATACACACACACACACATTGAAAAGATAGCCCATGTTCATGGATACAATGAATTAATATTGTTAAAGCCCCATATTGTCCAAACCAATCTGTAAATTCTTCGTTCATCAACATACCAACGGTGCTCTCTTGAAAAAGAAAAAAAAAATTCTAAATTCATAATGAAACCACAAAAGATAGAGTTGCATAGTAGAGCATAGTGATTTCTCTGTACAGGATAGTAGGAAGCTAGAAATTAAAACAAGCTGTAATATACTTAACAATGACAGGAAAACAAGTGTATGAAATTTCTAGCACATAAAATTGATTAGTAGTTGAAGAGAAGACAATGCTTATTACCATTACTTTATTATTATGCATTAAATATATGTATTATATATATTCTATAAATATGTACAAATAGTGTATCTCAATATGAAATTTTAAAGTTTAGCATAAATCAAGACATGTGTGGGTACAGTTTTTTGAATTATGATACATTGTGTACTTTCTAGACATACTGTCTGTTTTTTAAAAAGTGCTTTGGATCAATTAACCTTTGCCATATTACTTTTCAATTACTTTTTCTTGGCAAACAAACAGATTAACAGAAATGTTCTTCATTTACTAATTCCTAGTATGGAACAGTACACTTCGTTAACAAAAGCATAACAGTCTTTGACAAATAATGCTTTGTATTTATTTTCTTTCAAGAGTTAAATGGACTTATAAATTATTGATATTTTTTCTCAGACAAATTCATTGAAACATTCAAATTTTTATCCCAAGTACAAAAAGTCTATAGCAAAGATTCCAAATCTCTTATCTGTACTGACATGACTAATCTTATGGAAATTAATTCCTCTATTTCCGCCTTATTATTTGTGTTTTTCTCCCAGGAATTCTTTTGCCATCTCACTCTACATCATAACCAAGCCCATAACCAGGCATTCATCTAACATAATATTCATGTGCTCATATATCAAGTTTTCTGTAAACAGGAGATAGCTGTTTAGAGAAAGATACATGAACCACATGATGTGTAACAATTTAACTTTTTCTGACATCCGAAAACAGCAATTTTAGGTTGTTCAGTCTAGGATATTATGGGGAGTGCTATGATGAAACAACCCATAAAATTTATTTTCAAAGATTTCACAATATGAGAAATTCTTTCCAATCCAGATTTATGAATATTGAGCAATAGATCTTTTTAGTAACAAACATCCTGCTGAAAAAAAAAACTGTAAAGTATTGACAAAATATAAAAAAATAAATACCAGAAAGTATTGGAAATTCTTCCAGAATGGACTGATTCTAGACAAAGTAGATAACTAGAGAAAAAGAAAATTACTAGGTGAATTTTCTGCTTTGCAATTTGGAGCTGGAGATAAAGACTCAGTCTAGTCAATGTGAATGGGTAAAGAAAGGAAAGAGTTACTAGCTCAAAAACTAAAGGACACAACTTTGGAAATCAAGTAAAATGGAAAATGAAAGGAGAAATGAATTAAGGAGACAGCAAGAGAGTGAGAGAACATTTATACACAGAAAGTTGCATAAGGATGAAGTGCTGCCCAAATTCTGCCCATACTCTGAAATACTCTTTAGCATATGCTATAAAATCAATAGTTGGGCCTTTATTCCCTCCAATTCATATGCTGAAACACAATCCACAGTAGGATAGTATGTGGAGATAGAGCCTGAGGTAATTAAACTGTGAGGCAAACAGATCCCTCAGGAATGGATTAGCACCCTTGTAAAAGAGGCCCAGGGAGCTCCTCTCCCAGTCCACCACATGAGGACATGGTGAGAAGATGGCTACTTGAGATGCAGGGAGTGGGCCTTTACCAGATACCAAACCTGCCAATACTTTCACCAAGAGTTTTGAGCGTCCTGAACTGTGAGATTTTTTCTTTTTTTTTTTTTGTCATTCATAGGGTACTCAGTCTACAGCACTCTGCAACAGCAACCAAAATAAATTAAGTAGGAAGGCCATCTCCACACGGTTCTGGTGAGATTGACATTTCAACATTTACCAACTGTGTAGGATACATAGTTGGTACATAGGATACATAGTTGATTTCTGCTAAAAAAAAAAAAACACAAAAACAAAACCTGGAAATCAACGATAATTGCAAAACTGAATCCTAAATCTCCAATTGCTCATAAAACACTCTAAAATGACAATGTATGATAAATAGGTAATTTGTTCTGTAGTCAATAAGACAATGAAGATGACTCCTCAGTTAACCTAGACATTAGACACAGCAAACAAGCACACTAAAGCACTATAATTATGCTCAAGAAAATATTTTTAAATGAACTCAAAAGGAAAAATCCTAAAAACAAAAATATTACCTTTAAAAAAAGAATGAAAAGATTTGAAGCATAGTATCTGAAATTAAAATTTTGAACTACCTTAAGCAGGCAACAGGGAAAGAAGTGATGTACTTGAATACAAAACAATAGACATGTGATCACTTTAATAGAGGATGAAAAGACTAGATAGAACCAAAATGAATATAACTTCAAAACAGGAATATAATTGGATTCCTAAAGGAAGGGGGAAAATAAAATATAGTTCATTAACTAATATGAGGAAATGTACCAAAATTGGTGCAAATGAGAAAATTTCTTACTTAATGCTATTTATTGGTACATTATATATGTAGACATTACGATTATGCTTCACTTACCCCACAACCCCATTTCCTATCTTCCTTCATTTACATACCCCATTTACATCTTCCTTTCAATGTGTCTGTTCATTTCAAATGCCCATTTTTGGACTGGGTCTTTAAATTTGGGGGGGAAGCTGATCTTTTAAGATCTTTATATATTCTAGATGGTAGTAGCCCTATGTCCGAGGAACAGGTGGTAAAGATTTTTTTCCCATATTGTTGGCTGCCTTTTCACTCTGCTGGTGGTTTCTTTTGCCGTAAGAAGCTTTTTAATAAGATGAGGTCCCATTTGTTGATTTTTTTTTCTGCTAGTTCTCATACTATAGAAGTTTTGTTCATATTTCACAGATCAAGAGAAAATCATCCAGAAATTATCTGGAACCACAAGAGACCTAGAATAGCGAAAGCAATTCTAGGAAACAATGACATGGCAGGCAGGGGGTATCACTACCCCCACTTTGAAACTATATTACAAAGCTATTGTGATAAAAATGGCATAGTACTGGCAAAGAAACAGACCTGAAGATCAGTGGCACAGATTAGAAGATCCAGAAATAACTTCAGATACACGAAGCCACTTCATCTTTGATAAAGGAGCCAAACATCCTCAATGGAGGAAAGATAGCCTCTTTGACGAATGGTGCTGGAAAAATGGGGCTTCAACCTGCCAAAGACTGAAGCTAGATCCATCTCTTCCACTGTGCACTAAACTAAAATCAAAGTGGATTAGAGACCTAAATATTAAAACAGAAACTCTAAACCTGCTGCAAGACAGGTTAGGTAGTACTCTTGGAGACACTGGCATAGGGAAAGATTTTATGAACAAATGAGAAATTTGTAGATTCAAGTATCTCAAAATCTTCAGGAGAAGAAAAATACAGTGCCACTTAAGTGCAAAATAACTGATCCCAAAACACAAAGACAGAAATGTCAGTATAACCAGGAGAAAAAATCCAGCACATTATACATGTCAAATAGCAAGTTTAAATACTGAAAGAAAAATAAGCAGATGATCCCTTCCAATGCATAATTCAGTGAAAATGCTCAAATAGGTAGGCAAAATAAAATTTCTTATCAGATAAAAGAAAATAAGAAGATTATACCATCAGAATTACACTGGAAGACACTGTGAAAATAGATTTAAAAGCTAAAAGGAAGTGATACCAGATGAAAACTCAGATACTTATAGAAAAATAAAGAGCACTGAAAATAATAAATACATGAGTAAATATGAAAAGATAACTTTTCTTTCAGTTATTTAAATTACATGTAACTGTTGAAATCTGAAACTCCTAGGTCTTGTTTCTAATAAACTGAGACAGTTTTCCATCTCCACAAAAACTGGACATTATTATACCCACATAAAAAAAATCACTTCATGCCTGGTGTGGTGGCTCACGCCTGTAATCCCAGCACACAGGAGGCAGAGACAGGAGGATTGCTGAGTTCGAGGCTTGCCTGGGCTTCATAGTGAGCTCAGGGCCAGCCTGAACTACAAAGCAAGATCCTTTCTAAAAGCAACAACAGAAACAAAAAAGAAGAACCTAAGATTTATCTCAATTCTAGTGAATTTTTTTAAGAGAAATATAGAGCAAGTTTCTGACTTATACAATGTGTTTATTATTATTATTATTGCTACTATTACTATTATTGTTGTCATAATTATTCATGGAAAAGTGTTGTCGTGGAATATTTCACTGAGAAATATGTTAAACACAATGCAATTAGCCACAATTCTTGTACACCAAACATATTTTGTTTTATCTAATGAAAGACCCATTTAAGGGTATTAACTTTTTATTCTTAAAATTAGACTGAAAAATTAAAGTTTAAATCTTTCAGCTGCAGGTTACTTGAGGATGAGATATAATTATTCTAAACAAAAATGTTTTCAATGGTATTTATACAATATCATCTCACACCTAATCTTTTATAGAAAAGTTATATGGCATTAGTCAGAAAAATATTTCTCATACTGACCTATCTAATAATCAATTAAATGTGAAACTACAGTGTATACTGAATTTTTTCTAGTTGTCAAGACAGTGGTAGTAATAGTGCAGTTTAAATAAATAAATAGGACAGATATAAACAGAAGTAAGTTTTCTTTATATTCATAAACTTTTTCTGAATACAGTAAAATACCTGGAGGTTTCTATGCTTTTTAACACACATAAGAATATTATAAATACAGTATGACAGAAATAGGAAAAAATGAGAAAAAATAAACATAACATAAAAATAACATAAATTCCTCATCTTAAAAGTTTTTGAACTTTGTTTCACGTTTGACATAGCCTTATCAATGAAATATATAGAAAACACATTTTCAATTTAAAAACTATTCAAATAAAAGAAGTTTAATTTTCTATACTCTGATATTACTAATAATAATCTAATTCTTTAATTCTTACATCTTCTCTAAAATTCAAATATAGTAAAAATCTAAGATACATCCCAAACCATGCAATGAAAAATAAATAATAATCTTCTGAAAATAATTTTCCTTTTAACAATAAGTAAATATATTTACTAGGGGTACATTGCAAGGCTTTCATGACTAATTCTTCATCAAATGATTTAGATATCAAATTCTGCTGCCAGATTTTTGAAAGTGATAGTTGCCAATTAACTCCTGCAGAAGTTTGTGAATAAAGAAGCATGTCCTATGTTCTGCACTTGACAAATTACACACAATAAGTATAAGATCTCCGAAAGAAAGCCATTCCCATGCCAACCCCGAAACCCTAGACAAGAATTTATTCCAGCCATAACTCCACACTGATGACAGAGCAAACTGACATAAAATGGGGACTTTACCAAAGGAGTTGTTTATAAAGGGGTCAGAAGAGGGTTCCCGTAAAACACTAGAGAAGCCCAACTGTTCTGCTCCATTTTATACTTTCCGTAATAAACTCTTACCCTTTAAGTTATAGGGTTTTCTCACCATCATGTGACCGAAGATGGAAGATGAAACAGCCCCGTTTGAGCATTGTCTCAAAGAGGGAAAATACAATATGTCCCCAGAAATAATGCCTGTGGTTTTGTTCATCTCCCTTAGCAGACGAATTGGGCTTCTTGGGAACTGGTAGTTAAATACAGTTCCAGTCGTGGAGAGCATTGCAGATTTTGGTTTCGGTACTATCAGTAGGAGTGATCCTGCAGACTTGTTGAAGACAGATGATTCTATTTTTGCTTTTGACTCTCAAGAGATTAAACTTTAGTAGAAGTGAGATAGGATAGAAGAAATAAAGGGAGGTGAAAAGGCAACAAGGAACAATCATGATATAAAAATTATATTAAAAACCCCCATATCTTCAAGAAACAAAGCTAGCTGCCCAAGCTTACAGTGCCCTTTTCCTCTTTCACGAAATTTATTTGAAAAATTAGTGTCTTAAAGATATGATATGCCTGTCAGTTGGGCTCCTGTTTTTCACCTGTAAATTGAGTGACTTTCTCACAGACCTCCTTCCTAAAGGAAACAGTACTATTAAGAGGGCAGAGGATTTTACACTTCGAGCACATACAGATGGTTTGTGTTCTAACCTCAACAAATAAATGAGTAAACTGACAGTAGAAATCCACAAGTTATAGCATCCATCTTGAAGATGCCGCCAAGACCACAAAATGTCTTCAGCCAGATTATAACATGTCTCTTCTTGAGGTCCTCCTCTATTCTCTCTGAGTGTGAACTTCTTTAATTCTGTCCAACAGTTTTAATGCCTCTCGCTAACACATCCTGAAATTCTTTCTCGGGTGCATCTCAGAGAACCCGCTCTCTATATGATAGAAGGAGCAAGGTGAAGTCCTGGTCTCATCATTAGAAAACCTGCTCTAACTATGTCCAGTGATAAAGTTTTCAATTGAAGGATTAGGATGCATATGGAAATCAGAAAATAACAAGTCTAAATCATAAGCCAACATTGCTTCCCCCTTAATTAAATATAAATTGAGGAGTAGGTATAATTCTCTCTTTAGGAAGACAGAAAAAGAAAAAAATATAAACAGCATAACCTATATTAACAATCCATCTAGAAAACAAATTTTATATATTTATTTCATGTATCAAGAAATAAGTGAACCTATCAATGAAATATGTGGTTTTTAAAGTCAAAAGGCAAAGTAGGCTTCCACAAAGGTCATTAAGAACTGAAATGTGTTAAGACCCTGGGTTCAATTCTAAGTGATTAAAAAATAAATGAAAGTGGGAAAATGTACATAAGATATGTAATTGACAACCCAGATACTTTGTGAACATCAAACTTTAAAGCAGTTCCTAGATGTGCAAGTAAAGAATGTACAGTAACTGTACATTCTTATAAATTCCCTTAGGATAAAAGAATAGCCTGTAATGCTACCTGAATTATCATCTAATCCAACACATACATACAGTGTACAGATGGTAAACTTGCCGCCTCTCGTTAACACAAGTAATTTATTTTCTAAATATTGAGAATAAATGAAACATTAATATATCTGAAATTTTCCTCCATGATTAAGGCAATTAGGATGAAAATTATAAAGAGGGTCTTGAATATCTTAAGGGAACAGTAGTTCCTTTCAGTATTTAAAATTGGAGAGATCCATTGCTTAGAAACAGCCTGATCCTATGTGTCCTGTGGAGGTTTTCAGTTTGGGGAATAATTGGGACAGCACTTATCTCCAGTGCAGCTGTGATAACAGTACTCTTTAGAATGAGTAGAAGGGAACCATCCTGGTGTTGTACTGCTCCACTAGGTCCACTTCAATTCTCTAGAGGCAAGAGAGAATCTGTCCTATCACAAGTGCATACTACCCTTGGCAAATAAAATGCATTCCTTAAGGCTGAGTTGTTTTTCTTCACCAACCGCTGCAGTGACAAATTATTCTCAGTCCCCATTTCATTCAAGCTTTCAATAAATATGGGCTTGATATAGTAGCTGGCCCAGTTAGGAAATAAATTTATTTTATTCTGGGAGGTAAATTATTTGAAATACCTCCTTAAGCTTTAAAGCATCACAGCAACTCATCAAAATCACAAACTACTAGAGTTAGTCCAACTCAAGTGTTTACATCTATGGGATTAATTTTCAATATAGAGAAAACAATGGTGTCTACAGATAAGTCAGTGTGATAATCCTGTCCTGACCATTCTGAACATAATTACAGTGAACCAATTTTGTACTCTTAGATTTTAGCAGTAGAGAAGACTTGACTGCGTTTTTGTAACATAGCACTACACACATCTCCAACCATATTTTTGTCTCTATTTAATGGTTCAGAACCCAAGTGCATGAGAAAAAAATGACAAAATGAATACGTCTTCCTAAAATGGTGTGATGTATTAATCTCTAAATTGTTTGTTCTAAAAAGTTAAATTTCAATAAATGATTGTTTACTGATACCATATCTGTACCAAAAATAAGACCTTCAAGTTAAGACATATTTTTATTTCAATGGAACAATGTAGTATATAAATAGAGAAAATTATGTAATTGATCTAAGTAACAGTCAAACAACACCCTCAATGGAGTAAAGAAAGCCTCTTTAACAAATGGTGCTGGAAGACAGAGACTTTTAAAAAAAAGATTAAAGCTACATTTAGCTCTTTCACCATGCACTAAACTAAAATCAATGTGGATTAGAAACCTAAATATTAAAACAGAAACACTAAACGTGCTGAAAGATAGGTTAGGTAGAACTCTTGGAGACATTGGCATAGGGAAAATCTTCATGAACAGAACCTCAGCAACACAGAAGCCAGCAGAAAGAATCAACAACTGGGATCTAATCTTACTAAAAAGTTTCTGAACACCGAGAGAAACTACCAACAGAGCAAAAAGACAACCTACAATATAGGGAAATTTTTTTTTTTTTGCTGTTTCTCAAAGAAAGGACTACTATCTAGTGTATATAAAGAACTTTAAAAAATCACCCCACTCCCAATTTAAAGATCTAGTTCAAAAATGGACGTCTGAAGTGAACATACACTTTTTCAAATGAAGAAGTAAAGGCAGCAAAGAAACGTGAAGAAATGTTAAACATCACTGGTCATTTGAGAGATGCAGATGAAAACAACACTGGAATTCTGTCTCACTCCAGAAAGAATGGCTGCTATCATGAAATCAATGAACAACAAATGCTGGCAGGGCTGTGGGGAGAAAGGAATCCTTCTCTGCTATTGGTGGGAATATAGATTGGTGTAACCACTGTAGAGATTAGTGTGGAGGTTCCTCAAAATCTAGGATTATAGGTCACATTTGACCCTGCTATTTCCCTGCTAGGTATATCCACAAAAGAATTAAAAGAATCATCACAGGGAGATAAGTGCACATATATGCATATGTTTATAACAGCTCAGTGTATAATAGATAAATCTTTCAAGCAGTCCAAATGCCCATCAACTGGAAACTAGGTAACGAAGATGTGGTTTATTTATAAAATGGAAAATTAGCCATAAAGAATGATAAATTTGGTCATTTATAGTCAGATGGAGGAGACACTCATTTGTGAAATAGGACACAGATGTGCAAATTCTGTATCATTTCTCTAATATGAGAAACTGATGGTGTACATGCGTTTCAAAATGTATGATAGGTATTGTGAAATAGGAAGAAAATGTTCAAAAGAAAAGATGAAGGGAGGATGTGGGAAATTAAAAAGGGAAAGAAGAAATTTGATAGTATTAAAAAAAGGAAAGAAAGCCTGTATATAGAGAGGATAGGAGGTGAACAGAGGGCAGGGTAATGGGAAAAAATGAGAATGAGTATATGTTAGGTACTGCTACAAGTCTCAGTGTTGAATGTGATCATAATGCAGCAACGAAATCAATTTTTTAAAAAGTGGGCAAGGCATGCATAAAAGAGTAATAGATTGTTAGTGGACTATGAGTTGTCCTAAAATTCATTCATCCTATTACTTCCATATTTAAGAATCAAAACTCTCTGCTCTCTGATGAGGAGGAGGTCCACATGTCTTTACTTATCATTACAGGCAATAAATCACTGTATTCATTCTTTCACAGCTTAGTTAGTAACAAGAATCCTGTCCCTGTATGAGGTTGTTCAGTAAGTCGACCCAAGAAGGGCCACACTCATCTTAGGGTCCCTGAACATTAAAAGTCTAGATGCTTCACCTTTGCTCTTAGGTATGTATGATCATGCCATAGAAATGTTCTTTTTCTTTTCTCTTTTTTTGAGACAAGGATCTCACTTTGTAGATCACTGGCCCTGAGCCCACTACGTAGCCTAGGCAAACTGTGCACTCAGAAATCCTCCTGCCTCTGCTTCCCAGTGCTGGGATTAAGGTGTGAACCACCATGCCTGACTCTTTTAAATTTTTATTATTGATGATGTTACTGTCAATAGCATTTAACTTCTATTGAAGGTTTGTTGTATTTATCACGTGCTTATTGCATGTTTAACAAAAGTCTATCTCATAGGCCACTATATTCACACTCACAAAACATCTACCAACTAGGTATTGTTACCATACATACTTTATGAGTAAGGGAGAGGTAAGTAAATTTTCTAATCTTACAGTGATTAAGGGAGCCAGGATTTTTGCCATAAGACACTTTGACTCCACAACTCGCTTATAATCCGTGTCTGACATTCCTCAAGAGAACATACATTCCAAAAAGCTGGAGTGAATCGATATTTCATATTTTCCTCATAGTGTCCCATTGCGGTGCATTAAGGATTGTTGAGTGAATGGATAAGGCCAAATGGAAGGATAATTGGAGAGATACTGAAGGTAGCATTTAAGCCTGAGATCTCAGGCTTTTTCAAGGACATTGGGAAGTAGAGAATATTTGAGAAAGCATGACATAAAAGAATTGAAACAACAAGAGAAGAGAAGAATAGATAATAATGTAAAATATTTATATCTGGAAAACTGACACCATGGGGCAAGTTAGAAAGAGGAGTCAGGTTTCAGACATGAGCAGTTTAGTGTGGTCCCCACTTTGACATGAGTGCAATCTACTCATGGAACTATTTAAACAACGCTAAGCTTCAAATGGGAAAGCTTGAAATTTTGAACCAAGGGAGCATGTTTTATCTATTTTTAGGAGCACTTCAGAGTGACGACTATGAACAGCTTCTTAGGAGGGTAAATGACTGCAAGAAGAAAAAGGAGTATAGGAACAAGCCATGCCTCTGTCTTCTTTTAGGAGTCATGAGAGGAAACATCTGAAATTATGTAAGGAAAAGAGTATTAAAAAGGTAGGCCCTGCTAGGCCTGGTGGCCCTCGTCTGTAATCCCAGCACACAGAAGGCTGGGGAGGAGAATCGTCATGAGTTTGAGGTCAGGTGGGGTTACGTGGTTACATAGTGAGTTTAAGGCCAGCTCGCACTTCAAAATGAAACCTTGCCTCAATGATAACATAACACAAAATAAAAGTAAATTAAATTAAAATAAAATAAAATGGAACAAAAAGGCCACGTGTGGTGGCATAATCCCGACACTCAGGAGAACTGAGGCAGGAATAGTACAATTTTGACCTGGGCAACTTTGACTTAGCAAGACCCTGTCTTAAAAGAAAAGAGAAAAAATGGGGATGTAGCTCAGCTTAAAGGTATAGGAAAAACAAATATATAAACGTTAGAGAGTATTACCAGGAATATTAGAGAAGTGCATCAAGGAAGCAGTGTTACCCATGAGAAATGAATTAAGGATTAAGTTTTCTAAAGATACCGTCTTTTAGCAAGAGTGGCGTTGTTAATAGTAAGATCTAGAAATCGTATTTCATTGAGGATATTATTGAAAAATGTAAATATTAATAAATGAATAACAAGTTTCCAAACACTGAGTTTATTGGTCTGCATAGATCAAATCATATAAAACCACACTTCTGCATTTAATACTGCGAGTTTACAAACTTTAGGGAAGAGGAAGCAGAGATGGAGGGAAGATGGAAAGAAGTGCCTGCACCGCGAGAATGACATCTGGGCTCCTGCGTGGCTCTGCCTGCTTCCGGCCTGCGGAGCTGTGGGCAGAGCAGCGGCGCCCTGGGCAGGTGCTTACATTCCAAAGACCTTGGGTTCTGAAGCACAAACGAGTGCGGCTTATCAAACCTAACACTAGGCTCAATGAAAGCTTTCTCGGATTTAAGAAATGGTGAAACCCAGAAAAGTTATCTTTACAGGAAAAAATAATCCTTTTCTATGACAAATCAGCGTGAAAGAGATTAAGTGTAATCCTTTATAGTTCTATTCTATTTCCATGCACAATACAAATATTTACTTCTGATTTCAAACCGTGTTTTCAAAATGTTTCCTTAATGCTCTTCAAGTGATACTTTACTGTTTTGACTCGGTAAATTAGGGCACAGTAAAACCACATTTTTATTTTCATGCTAGGGACCATTTTAGTCAGCTGAACATACACAATTAAATCAGCACATGTCTGAATATATTATATGATGGCAAATTACCTAATATACTGCATGAAGAGTTGGCAAAACCTATGTGGCAAATCTGGTGCAGCATTTATTTTTGTAAAGTTTTATGGGAACACAGTCATGTTCATTTATTTGCATATGTCTTTGGATGTTTATATATTATAATGACAGTTGAATAGTTTGGACAACACATATGACATACAAAGCTTAAAATATTTACTAGTTGTCCATTTACAGAAAGTTTCTCAACGGCTATTCTGGACTCTTGAAAATGATAGCAAATGCTTATATTCTTAAGAATAACGCTGCGTATGGCATAGCCTATAATCCTGGCACTGTTGGGTAGCTTAGATAGACAGCAGGATCACTAGTACAAACTGGGCTTGGGTAAGTTACAGTAAGTTAAGTCTTGGCAAGATACAGACTCAAAAAAAAATAATACAAAGGGAGAGTGCTGGGAATATAGCTCAATGTAGAGGCCCTGGGTTCAGTATGAAAAAATAAATAAAAATTAAAAAACATAAAAGCACAAAGGAAATCACCAGATTCAGATCCATCTACCTTGATGAAAATATACCTTCTTCAAGCTTTCTACTGCTTCTCCTCCATTAAACGTAATTTTGCACACTCAAAATGTGGTAAGTCATGAGGAAAGACTACAAGTGTTAACACAGTGTCCATTTTTCTTTAGTTCCTATGCACACAGCTAGACTAGACAATGTAAGACACCCTCTTTCTCACAGAATCATGTGATAGACACTGGCCTTATAAAATACACTCCTTTTAAGAACAATCATAAAATGGTACTTCAAGTTCTCTTTCTTTCTTTCCATGTGACCAGAAACAAAGGACAAAAAAAAAAAAAAATAGGCACCCCAAGCAAGAAAAGGCGAAGTTTTGTGGGTTAACTCTCAAAGAATAGACGCTCAACCTGGAATGTTTAAGATGAATTTTCTGAGAAGCCTCTTAGCTTCAGGATAGGGACAGAATTTTTGTTAGAGTCAGTAATGTTAGTTACTTTGACAAATACAGTTTACAATATACTTTCTTTTCCCAGAATAAAATAATACCATTATATTTTAACTTTTATAACACAATCATCAGCTCTAGGAAACAATTATTATTCGACTTTACAAATCCTCAGTCAGGTTGGCACGTGCCTCCTCACACCAAAGCTCTGTTTATGTCTGAAGATGGCCTGCTTCTAGTTTCTCAGTCTTTCAGAATGGCACTGTATTGGCTGCTATAGTGTTTTTTGATCTTTGATGTTTATTGCTCCAAGACCAACTGACCTTGACTCTAAGTAGAGTGCCTAGGCTCCCAAAATGCACTGTGTAGAATTCCTGCTCAGAATTTCCATAGCAACTTATTTACATTATACTAGTTTCATTTATTCTTTGATTGATGTACTAATCACTACATTAGGGATTGCAATAAATGCTTGGTAGATATTACCTTATTTAGTCTTCAAATTCATACATACTTGTAACTGCTTCACAGGTGAAACAATGGATCTCAATCTTGGACAGCTACAGTTCACTTGGGCTCTGATAGCTAAAATGCAGAAGAGTACACACTTAGATGTGAGTCTGCTGTGACATAATTACTTTCTAATGCAAAGAATATTACTTATGTACATTTATGCAGAGGCTTTTCTGTACAGGGACATCTCACACATGAATGATCATGCATGTGGTAGAAAGGGCACTTCAACACTGTTAACAGCCAACAAATAGCATGTGACACTGTCCTAGTGTTGGTTTATTGTTCATTGTCAGGTAAGAAAAGTCATATTCCAGCTAGTTTTGTTACACACAATGTGTACCTCCTACTGTCTGCTGCATGTGTATGTGCTGTACAAAATATGCACAAGTCAAATGGAAAAACGATTTCACCATGCTTAATGGTGATATTTTCACCTGTTACAATGGTCATATTTTCACCTGTTACAATGGATTACCATTTATTTAAAAAGAAAGAAAAGAAATTACTCAAAATTAAAATTTGTGTTGGGTATTGATGTATGATAATTTTTCTCCTCAGACTTAGAGGATCAGAATTATATGGCTCTCAAATATATTCTGCCTTTTATTATTTTTACTGATTAAAGTACTTATAGCTACCAGTTACATAAATTCTTTTGGTTTCTTGATCATAGGTGTTTGTGTATATATGTACACATATTCATATGTATATAGCTAGAAAATAGATGGTATCTAAAAATGTCTCTGAAATATCTATTGATTGTTCTCTATCTTAAAAATCATAACAATTCATTTTAATACTGATGACTGTACCGAGTTGTGTGAATAAGTGAGACAGTCCTTCAAATAATTCAGAATAAGTCAATTTTAATACAAAATAACCATGCAGTTTTTCTTTCTGAGTTATCCTGTTAATTGACTGTGCACTGAACTATACTTCAATGGTGTAGAAAGAGCATTGTTTCTAAATCAATATGACTATTAAAACTGAATAATTACTAATATATTTTCAGAGTTCAAAAAGAAATTACATGAGTCAGCACCTACATGCATTAGGGGTTGGCTCTAATGCAAAACTAAATTAATGATCAAAGCAGTAGCAACAACAACAAAAAATCAAAATGATTGTCGAAATTGATTTGGCTGAAAACAGCGGAACTCTATCTGCTCATACATGGTTTGAATCTCACTTTTTTCTTAGCATGAGCAGCACGCCACCAAGAAATGAAACATTTGACCCAAAGCAATTTATTTTCCCTAGGTATATTCTGGACAGTCTATAGAAGGAAAATTAGTCTTCACCCAAAATGAAAATCTTTTCATTTCCAATGAACTATCTTTCCTCGACAAAAATGCATTTGGGCAGAGATGTATGTGGGGTGCTGTCATGAATTCTTCAAAATGAAGGATTGCTTACAACACATTTAGAAGGTGTGTCGTAGAAGGCAAATGAGATCTGGATTTAGCTTGAACTCTGGTGAAGTGGGTGAAGAGTGATTATAGCTGTTTGTTCTGACGAGGTTACTAGCTTGGATCGTGACCTCTTGAGAAAAATAAGATGGAGTGTTCTAATGGATTTTTCTTAATCTAATGTAGAAATGACATTGAATGATGGTTCTTAATTAGCATCCTCTTTTTCACTTGCATTTGATGAGACACCCACATGTTTGTCTCCATAGTCTGTGAAATGCAAAGCTAAACCTCAAAAGGTATACTTCATACTTCCTTTGCAGTAAGGGAATAAGAATGACAAGCTTAAGTTGGTTCTGTACAAAAAGAGGCTGCTTGCTGCTCTCCACAGGTAACACATTTGTATCAGAATATATTGGAAACAACCTAATATATTTAATTCCTTTATAAAATTAAACTATTTTTGAATTTATTGTTCATCAGATAGAACATCATACACACACACACACACACACGGTAAAGAGGTAGTAAAGCCTTAATACCAGAACTCTGGGAAGCTAGACAGGAGTATCACAAGTTCAAGCTGAGCCTGGGCGATTTAGCAATTGAATGAACCTCTGTCTCAAAATAAATTCTGAAAGGGGTATCATGGTTATGTAGGTCAGTGTGAAGGCCCTAGGTTCAGTTAGTTCCTAGTGTTACACACACACACACACACAGCAGAAAAAGGATGGCATTAAGTATTGACCACTTTCAAAAGCTCTGTGTAGAAATTGCACTCAAGCATTTCTGCATATTAGTTCATTCCATGTTTAATGATGAAACAGTGGGTTCCTCGGAGCCTAATGAAACAGCTTGTTATCCAACATTGCCCTCTGTGAAACAAGAAAGATAAAAATATTCTAAGAATATATAATTCTGAAAGTTCTTCCTCAATCTAGTGTCCGATTCTTGCCCTTTGGTTAACAGTCTCTTACACTGAAGCATTTTTTGCAAGTTTCTTTGAATGTTGTCCTTGAATAAGCTACCAGAACCCTCGGAAAGACATAGATTTTTCAGCGGGTAGACTGGAGGGGGGAGACGAGCAAGGCTTGCTGTTCTGACCCATGTTTTCAGATAACCTTGTATCAGGAATTGAATTCAACATTCAGAATTCTTTCTAGTTTCTTATCATTAAAGCCACCTAGAGCTGATAATTTGGAAGAGCAGAATGAATAAATGGAAAACCAGATTCTGATCTCCTCAGGAGAATTAGGCTGGTAAATCCCTTGGTGGATCATGGAAATTAAGCATTTCCCCAAACCAACCTTTTCTTTGCCCTAGGATAGCCTGATCAAATTTCTTGCCTTCATTTTCTCTGTTGGGCTAGCAGTAATGTGAAACGGCAGAAGCCCTGTCAGATCTGAAGCCAATTTCAAAGGAAAGCCAGTTCCTTAGGGGAAAGGTGTTCATGAAAAGACAAGATTGTCTTAATAGTTAAATCCCATCTTCAGCTGTCTTAAGAGAAAATCATATAGGAAGGAAGACAGGAGAGACAACCCAACCTGAGCTTTAAAAAACAGCAGCAGTAAGAAAAAACAGCACAAGGTGAGACAGAATCAGTGGGAAAAAAAATAGAAAATAAAAGCTCTCAGATGTTTTAGGCCATGCATTATCTTTGGGTCCACAAGCTAAATTCACACTTGTTCTCACAAATAATTTGGAACATACTTAATGCTGACTGCCCTGTGAAAAATTATTTCAAGGTGATATTTCACAGGATTTTAAAGATATTCTAATCAGATGCATATATCGTATTTTTGCAAATAAATACATATTTGGCTAATAAGACTCAGGAAAATAATAACTTATTTAGTTTTTTCATGACACATTGATTTGCAATTCTGTCAAAATTTAGCCAAATGATAATTCTTGAGGAATACTAGGTTTTTCTAATATTGACAATTATAGATTATGATTATGATGAGTTATATTATGTATTGAGTATTAGATACTATGTCCATGCATTACATAGGGAGATAGCTGAAATAGAAATCTGGGACATTTCATGAATATTTTATTTTAACTAATATTGTTCTTGAGGGAAAGGAAAGGATAGAAATGCTACTAGTATTATTATCATATTACTGCTACGACTATTAATATTTCAATTATTCCAAGACATTTCATTTAACTTATACCTAAAATTGAACTAAAGAATCATAAGATGTGTCAATGCGAATCAAAACAAGGTGAATTGTTAGCAGGAAAATTACTTGATAATTTATTTTTATGTAGAGGACATAAATGGAACCTAAATTTAAACTAAAGCATGACAAAATTTACATGGAAAATTTTAAGAACATTGTTCACATAGAAAGTTTGTCAACAGCTTTCTTGAACTCAATTTATTCTGAAATTTTCAACTAATCAAAGGAAAAATAAAGGTTTATTTTTATTTGTTTAATTATCTAAGCTATGTAATATTCAAAAGACACAAATCACAATTTCATATCCAAAGGCCACTTACTCAGGTGTAGGCCAGAGACACTAACACTTTCAATCATTTGTCTTTGTTACTCCATGTGTGAATGTGTGTGTCCATGTTTGTGTATGTGTTGCGCAGCTCCTTTTCGCTTTCTGTTCACTCTGATTGTGAATATTTTGTCCTTTTGATCACAATAGTGGCAAATCCTTATTGGTCATTCTGGGTCTCCTAACTAGGTAATGATTTTAAATTTTCTTCTGTTTCAGCACATTTCCATTCTTAATTCATTATAGACATGTAGACTAACCCATGTATTTAGTTAACAACTTGTCTGGGTCATTCACATAAAAAGATAGCACTGTGTGGGCATGTGTGCAAACGAGAGCCAGAGGGAAGGGGTGGGAGGAAAGAAAAAAGAGGAGCAGAGATCCAGTCTTAAATATCAAATTTGTCTTTTCAACTGCCCAGTTCTTCCAGAGTATCTTCTTTTAATGGTTATGTTGTACAGTAGAAAGATTATCTCATAATGTTCTTTAGATTACAAATGACATATAGATACAAAGATAACATTAAAGTTCTAAAGACTACTCTTAATTGGGCTATAAATGTTGGATTTCCTGAGTTCAATACATCTTTTACTACTATATCCAGGACTCTGATATTTTGCATGGCATGTGCAAAATGTAAGCACATGCTAACAACTTTAGGAAAAACTTACAGGCTATGAGCCCTGAGTAGAGATGTATGGTGACCTGTTAATCTGGCTGTATATAGAAAGAAAACTTGACCAGTGGCTGAAACTTACTTTACATCTTGCTCCCCTAAGCATAAAATAATACTGTCAATTCAGATTTGCAAAGGTGAAGAGAGTAATTTTGCCAGAAATTTTCTGAGATGCTTCCTACCAGTTTATTAAAAAATCAATTTGCAAGAATCGAGAGGCTATCAAGATATCAGTGACAGCCCACTCTGATTTATCAAAAGTAAATTTAACTACATAAATTCAATTTATTTTATACCAAAAATAAATTTCCTACTTTCCCTGCAAATAGGCAAACTTCAGAGGTAAAATTGACTTATTTTTTTTTTCTTTAGAACTTATACTCACAAGAAGTTTTTGCTTTAAAAGTGTGGTAGAGATTATTTTGGAATAAAACTAATTCAGAGAACATACAGACATATATTTAGAGTCTACACACATACATATATGTACACTTCTGTGTAGTAGACTACATAGGTAGATGCATGAAACTTCTGGAATTTTGTTGCATTTAATTTTTTTTTTTTTTTTTGAGACAGGGTCTCACTTTGTAGTTCAGGCTGGCTCTGAGCTCACTATGTAGCCCAGGCAAGCCTCAAACTCAGCAATCCTCCTGCCTCTGCCTCCCGAGGGCTGGGATGACAGGTGTGAGCCACCACGCCCAGCATGTTGCATTTTAAATCAGTTTTTTCAAGCAAATTATGTTGGGTTGAAGGTGAATAGAATTCAACTAAGAAAGGCAAGTGTCTAGTGGTAGGAACACGTAGGCAATGCATGTAAACAAATACTGCTACATTCTCCTTACTTTGCATGGAGAAGACTGGGCCAGCTGTTATGGGGCTGTGTTGGGGAGGAGCAGTGACAGCAAGAGGAACGGTCGGGACGATAAACATTCAAAGCAAGGCAAAGGATTTTAGACTCCATAAATCTAGATGTGGGAACCCATGAAGAATTGAGCAAGAGCAGAATGGCCCTGGCTTCAAAAGTGTGTCCCTCAAAGTGAATAGGATGAGTGAGAAGAGAGGAAAGCCGTGAAAGGACCTAGTGAGATGGCACAATCGTCCAAGCGCGGGCTGAGGACTTAGCTCAGTGGTTCCAGTGCCTGCCTCACACGTGCGAGGTCACAAAGAAACCAAGAACTGAAGCCAGAGCGTTAAGAAAAATAAGAAAAGGGTCTTCGCAGAAATAACAGCTCTGGTATGTGAATTAGGGTTTGAAGTTTTCCCTTGAGATGCAGCCTCCAATTCTGTAAATAGGTTATGAGAAGATTTTTTTCTCAGCTTTAATATTCATAATTCTATATTACATTAGAACAATAGGCAGAGTGGACTGGAATGACATTAAGGGAAATATAAGAATGGGATTGAGCAATACATAAAAATGATGCTGAACAAAGACCAAGCGTAGTGCCAATCACTTGATGTGTTATTGTGTTACTCATTTATTAATAATTGTGTTACTAACAGAAAACTAACAGTAGAAAGGGTGAATACTATACAAGAGGAAAAATCCCTAAAACACTTATCCAAGGAAACAGCAGAGTATCTTCTAGGGTAAGATTGGATAAGCAGCTAGGGATGGGATCTTAAGATTTTCTGGATTTCAGAAGCCCCCATTGAGTCTACTTCCATTGGCCTGAAGTTCAGTTTTACATAAACTCATAGTATTTCTTATTTATTTAACTCCCAGTAGCCCATAGGAAAAGAAAGGGCAATAACACCCATATTCCCCCAAGGCTACGGCCAGGACTGTACATCTTTCTTTCCTTTCCCCTGTCTGCCAGCCTCACACCACTGAATTCCTGTCGGTGCCTGTCTGCTACACACTTTCAACATTAAATGCATCCTTTCGCTCCTCTCTTGACCAGAAGCAAAGTAAAGAACGATTCTTTAGGTGACATTAACACTAGAGCTAAGATTAATGACCCAAATCTGATTTATATTGTCTTTGCCCAGCCCTGGGATCTAACGCTCTCGGTGCCCTTTCTCTGTGGTTGCGCATTAAGCCCCATGGTTTAGAGGCTTCTCCAACTCCCAGAGCATTTTCCTAATCAGTATTCGGCAGTATCTTTCCCTTTAGCAGATGTACTTTATTTTCTTCTTTGCTCTTTTATTTATTGTCCTAAGGTTTATCAGCAGCACTGCCTTTGCAGTTTATTACCTTGGTTTTAATAAGGACCCTAAGATCCATAAAAATATACAATTAGGTTGCTTGATAGCAAATGTACCAGCTTGTTTATGGGAAAATTAAGAGGTAGAATTTATGAGGAATGGCTAAAAAGAAGACATTATTCTTCCATTGGATAATCAAATATTGACAGAATGTGTTTGAGGTTGCAAAATTTCTGGTGGAACCTTGCAGCCCTTTGGGTAACGCATTTAAATTTTGTGTATGGAAATTCAAAGCACATACAGTGGCATCAATTTGGTTTTGTTAAAAACAAAGGAAAATGTATTTTGACTTTATAAAATTATTAGAAGGCTTTACATTTATGCAAACCTCTGAAATATCCTTTTAAAAAAGACAAGCAGACACAAAAATGGCATTGGTTTAATCTTGGGGGTAAATCACTTTCACTTTCTTAATACAAAAATGTGAAACAACTTGATGAAAATCAATGGACATGAGATACTGGTGAAATATAATAATCTTTTCATCTGGGGCTAACAGACTATGGTAGCAAGAAAACAGGCAGACAAAGCATTGCTCCCAGGGTTCCAAATGAGGAACGGACATAATTACAATCTATCAGTTTACTCAAGTGGTGGTCAGTGTGACTCACCAGTTGAATTCTTGCTCTAATTGCCATTACTCAAGCTATGCCTATTTATTCCCAGACAGGATAAAATGGCTGCCTTTGTAGCTTAGCTTTACAGCAGCACATGTGGGACAATCAACACTTGCAATTGTTTTCTATTCATCCTTCCAAGAATATAAATTGCAGTGAACACTGAGAAGTAGCAAGTTGAGTAATGTTCACATTCTATGCCAATCAGATTATGTGTTCATCCATCCATCTATCCATTCATCCAACATATACGTGCTAGACATGGTATTTAATGCTTGGAATAAGTTACAAAAAAAAAAAACAAAACAGGTGCGGTCCCTATTTCCAAGAAAGAAGAATTCCACATGAAAAGAGATGACATTAATTGCAAAACCACACAAATGTACAAAAACTGTAACTGTGACATATGTAGTGAGAAAGAGAGGGACAGGTGTCACCAGAACTATAATAGAGAAATCTTAGAGAAAGAGTCCTAGAGAAAGTAACACATAGAATTGAGTTTATGTAACAAAGAAAGTTGAAAAGAAATGAACTGAACAAAGAAATAAGTGAAAAGAAGGCAGCAGAATGCATACAGTGGTACATCTCTGGTATGAAGGGAGCTTGTGGCATAAAAGGCAGCAAATATAGTTTTGTTATAACACAGATTGTACAGATTTGGCATCATAGTGAGAATCTGTACTAAAAATGTGCTCTGGCCCTTGATGTAGTTTTGTTGTATTCTACATCAAATGAGAAGATGTTAAACTATTTAAAATGGAGAGAGCACAAACAGATTTGCACTGTGCAAAGATTATCCTAGCTTCTTAGAGGAGAGTAGATAATAAGTAGAAATCAGACAATTCCCCAGGGGTCTTTATGACGTGTAACAGAAACGCACTGGTAGCAACTTCATCATCATAGTGGTGGAGCTCCTGTCAGAAGGAACACAGGGAACTTATTCTTGAACCCAGTCAACTGGTCAGGTTGTGACCCTATTTCTCCACAAGGAATGTGATCATGACTTCTTTTAGGAATGTAATGAGGCTGCAATCCCAATTATCTGGGATTTCTTTTCTCTTCAGGAACAATAATGATCCAAGACTATCCTATTTGCCTGTTTTATTTCTATCATATTTAAACAGTCACCTTGCCCCTCCACTTCCCCATTCAGTTTAGTCTCAGTAAAATCCCTTGAATGATTCATTAAAATATGTCAGATCGTATTATGCTTCTGCTCCTCCACTGGCTTACATGTAACTTGGCTTAAAAGTTAAAAGTTGTCATAAACTCATTTTAAGACACCTTCCTGGACTCTTCCTCCTGGCTTATTGTTATGTTTATAACCTCTTATTTTTGTTTTCATCCTCATTCTTGTCTGCATACTATTCTGTCCTTTGAATAAGCATCTTCAGGGTCAGAACTTGTTCCATTGCAGACAGTTTCCTCAGTTATGCACTCAGTTGGCTTTCTCATTTCTTCATGATTTTATATAAACTGTCTCCTGCCCATGAAGACTTGCAGTGACTAGCCATTTAACTTGCCTAGTCTCCATTTCTCATATTCTCTGTAATGTCCCTCTCTAGCCCTACTTTTTTCTCCAAATAATACATTATAAAAATTGAAAATATGACTTGCTTTTGTTCCTTTATGTCTTATTTTTTCCCTCTGGTGTTTTAGTCTGTTTTTCATTATTGTAATAAAATACATGAGGTAGGCTATTTTATAGAGAAGAAAGGTTTATTTCTGCTACCAGTCTGGAGTACAAGGTATAGAGGTCACCTACTGATGGCC
The DNA here is from genome assembly GCA_004025085.1 of Thryonomys swinderianus. Lineage (NCBI taxonomy): Eukaryota > Metazoa > Chordata > Mammalia > Rodentia > Thryonomyidae > Thryonomys > Thryonomys swinderianus. Next base: position 100,655 of record PVIC010000221.1, read on the forward strand.
ATGTTGATAGAGTCTAGAGGCAGCACCACACAGCATATGGAAAGAAACAAGGGTGCAGGTGTTTATGTGTCTGTCTTGTCTCTCTCCTTTTTATAGAGCCACCAGAATTCAGTCAAGGAGACTGTATGGTAATGTCATAAAATCCTAATCACTTTCCATATGCCCTGGCTCTGAACACCACAGGTTGATTAAGTCTGTACTCCCTTAGTACCTCTTGATGGGGATCAAACTTCAGTGCTGGAATAGGGGACACTCAAACTATATCCAAACCAGAGCACCCACTATTATTATTATTATTATTATTATTATTATTATTATTATTTTAGTTTTCTTGTTTGTTATACTCCTAGAATATTTGCCTCATTGTAGGCCTTCAACACATAGCTGTCAAATTAGCAGATGGGCCGCTTTCCAAAACTTCTGTCCATAGAGTCTGACCAGGAAATTTTCCTTTAAATATTCAGTTGTGAATCAAAGTTTCATTATTTTCTAATTAAGTTGTGTCCCCTCCACACGAGCTACAATCTTTATTAAGTCAATTTATTCACTCTAGATGAATTAATGCAACAAGCATTTACGTATATTAACTATGTGATTGACTTTATTGCTATCCTGGGAATACAATCATAATGGGCAGATCCCGGCCTCAAATATCCATGTCCAAGGAAGGATTAAATATAAACCAGATTTGCAGATCAGTATACACAGATGTTATCTGGGAAGTTAGCCTCTACTGAAGAAAGACTTCAAAAAGGAAAACATTTTGTCTAGGCTTGCATAGCAACCAAGCAGTCTACAGACTACAGATATAAGTACTGTGGTATGGAGAATGTTACTTTCCCACATGACAATAAAAGTAAAAATATAAATATAGGTGATTACAGAATGGGATAATTCCCAGTAAAATCTGAATTTCTCACTGCTCTTGAAAAAAAGATATTATGGTACAGTATGCATATCCCATATGGTAGTAGTGAGTTTGAATGGATTGTTATGTCTCTAAATGAAAAGGCAAAGAAATTGCCAGTAATGGAGAAAAGGTTAGGAAAAGCAGGGTGAAGGATATCTCTTGTTGCTAGTGTTATTTTCATGTGTTTAATATGCAACGACCAGCACATTCCCTCATTTGCATTATTTTCCTGGTCTCTGTAGGCATCTGAAATGTTACAATATGACGGAGACCTTGAAAGACGAGTCAGGAAGGACACTGCTGACAGAGAAGAAGCTGGGAGCTAGAGACCCTGTGCTCAGAGGGCCTGAGTTGCTGGAAAGAATGCAAAGTGAGCCGCAGGGAGCAGGGCTGGAGGGGACTCTGTGAGCAGATGAGGAAAGCTCCTTCAAAATGCTAAAATGCTCATGTGACTTGCTGGGGACAGATGGAGGCAAGTACATTTTCTTAAACTGTGGAATGAATTAATCATCAATCATCTGAGTATTGTGAATTAAAAGATAATAAATAAAATTGAAGTCAAAGATCTGAGCATTTTTCTGTAATTTTAACTATGTGAATATGATGACAACCCTCTGACTTACCCAAATGTGTCTGCTTCTGTCTATTTCTGCATATATTGTAATGGGTTTACAGCTATGGGAAACATAATCTCCGAACTATTTTTCAGTGGAATATATTACACAATTCTAATTCATGCTTTGATTTACAAAGTTAATTAAAAGACAAATATGCAAAGAAATGGATGCACTCTGGGCACATGGCATTAATGCGTACCCTAAAGTTGTTCTCAACCCTTGAATCCTGTGCGGCTTCCACACTGAGGTTGAAGGTCCACGCCTCACTACCTTCTCCATCCCTTTGTGTTAGGGGAGCCCAAGTCACCATGTGACAAACAGAAGTCTTCTGGGAAGACTTACAAGAAAATATTTGTTTTCTGAATTAAAAAGGAGAAGCACAACTGGCAAAGACCTCTTCCTTCTTCTCTCTTCCCCCTTCTTCCCATCAAATGCCAACTGATGCCTGGAATCCAGCTCCCACCTTTATTCTCATAAAAATGTGCATCTACTGAAGCTCTCTCCCCTGTGGTGAGGAAATAGACCTCTCGTCACTTAAATCAGCTCTCATCGTGGCTGTGGCAGAGAAACTCTAAGATGCTCTTCACTGCCCTTTACTTACCGGTATTCAAATCCCTGTGTAGTAACCTTGCTCTAAGGATATGCAACCTGGTGATTTTTTTTAAATGTTGAAAGTAACAGAAGTCACATCCAAGAGTCTCTTGCAAATGACAGTACATCCCACCTTAGGTGTCCTCACCGGCTCATTTGTTTGCCTGCTCTAAGGAAGCCAAGTGCCATGTTGTTAACTGTTCTGTGACTATAAAGAAGTTGATGTGGCAAAAATCAGTGGTGCCACTGGCCAGTAGCCCAGAGTGACTAGACTATTCAGCAACCACAGGAAGGGGATGCAGGAACAGATCCTCCTCCTTCACTCAAACTCTGAGGTGACAGTTAGAAGCAAGCCTTAAAAAACGGGCTGAGTCAGAGGTAGCCAGCTGAGCTGCACCGTCATTCCTGAAAAATGTGTTGAATTAGTCAGGAAGAGGCATGGGGCACAGCTGTAAGAATGTCTGAGTGAACTCGGGTGGAGGTTGCAGAGCCTTTCTAGAGGGTGTGCCCTTTATATTCAGAACCGAAGACTGAAATACAATCACTATGCACACATGGACATGTGGGTGTTGTAGCATCTTACTACAGAGTTACACTAGTGAGACGTATTATTACGAAGTAATATTTGTTTTTTTACACTGCTAAGTTTTAGAGCAATTCGTTACGTAGTACTAGACAAATAATATAACAGCTTATATATGAAAACTTAGAAATACTTTCTGAAAATACCTATGTACTGTCTAGAAAAAGAACAGTCTCAGCAGAATCAGAGGACTGGGGACCCAGATCTCCTGACTCAAAATGCTCTGTTGGGAACTCTAACACCATCTGTCTTTTAGAAGAACTGGTTTGGTTTATTGGTGGTTGCATTTTCTGTGTTACATGCCTAAACAGATTGTTGAGCATGATAGCTTATAATACTAAATATTAAAGAATTTTTTGTACATCATTTCCTAATTTATTTCTAGGATTTTTTTTTTCACTTAGCAAAAGGCTTAACTTACTCATAGGCTAATCTAAGTAATCATTGTCCTAGGTTCCTGTCTTACCATGTTGCAAGTAAAAGGCTTTTATATTCTTCAACTTATATTAATTTTAACATATCAATATTGGGGAGGGGAGCAGGAAGAAAAAAGTCTGTTCTCTCTGTTGGCAGCTGCATTTGTTTATGGCCTTATTCTTCTAAACCCAGAAGAGGATTTGAAAGCAATGTCAATTCTCAGGACATTACCAGGCCCTATATAAACACAGTGTAGAAAGCCTGGAACTCTCTCCTCCCCTTCTGTGAAGAAACAACACAGACACCACAGCTTCTTAGTGGGGCCCACTTCTCTGTTCCGACACTATCTTTACTGAGTTCATAGCAAGTCATTATGCTTTGTAATATGTGAACTTTATAAAAGATTTAGGCAAAAGATTTACTGTAATTTTTAACTTCAAATAATTTTTACCTATTTAAGTACATCATCTCTGGATCCTGAAAAATTGATTTTTAATTTCTATTTATTCACTCACCAACTAATCATGTTGAGTGAATTCTATCTCTGTGCAGTTTAGTTACCCCTTTATAAATAGGAAGACTAAAGACACTGTGGAATTAAGAGATTTATATATTAATAATAGAGTGCTCAAATCATTCAGCCACTTGGTCAATGTTCAATAAATATTAATTGCTGTTTAATGTTTTTATTCTTATAAACAAAAGAGAACAACTGCATAAAATCGATATAGTATACCTCAATATACTATACTCTTTGAGAGTAACACTACTTATTCTCTTATTTTCAATTTTCTGGAAAGCTCTTAAAAGAAGACAATATAAAATGTTTGAAAAATTACATTTTTATAAAAATTATTACCTCATAAAAATATGCCATTTCAATCTACGACATAAACTTTGAAAACTTTTGAGGGTGGTACAGAACAAAAGATAAGAGTTAAAGAACAAGAGTCCATGGATACCTTTAAAACTGTAAAAGAAGCTGGTCAGAATTAACAGGTACAATAAATGTAAGCGAAGCAAAAGAGCTGGACTAATGAGTCCCATGAATATATTTTATTGGGATTTATGTTCATTCACTTTTGATTCTGCCAAAGCAAGATTTCCACAATAGAGAGTAGATGTTTAACTGAGATTACAGTTTAATAGCCAAAACCACTGGAGCTTTCACAGATAACATTCAATAAGAGTTCCCTGAATTCAGATCATATTTCACCATAAAATTAACCACAATCTGGACTGTCTTATATAATGAACCAAGATATAAGAGTTATGAACATTAAGATGTAATAAAAATCAAAAGAAAAATAATTCAAAGAAACCTGAACATAGTAATATTGTATAAGAAGCAAAGGATGTTTTAGTGTATAAGAAATCACATTTGTATCAACATAAGTGGACAGGGGCTGTGGTTCAGTGGTAGTGCAGTTGCCTCGCATGCTGAAGGCTGGAGACTCAATACCCAGCACTGAACAAAAGTGGGCGGGTAATAAAACAAGCAAATTTGATAATGTAAAGTGAGGATTTAGCTCAAGTGGTGCCACACCTATCTTGGAAGCACAAAGGACCAAGTTTGACCCCTGGTATCAGAAAAACAAAAACAAAAACTTGATAATGTAGGAAACTAAGCATTTAATAAGAAAGACACAAGTGGAATAAATAATACAAATGCATTGAATTAGTCAGGAAGAGGCGTGGGGCACTGCTGGGAGAATGTCTGAGTGGACTGGGGTGGGGTTGCAGAGCCTTTCTAGAGGGTGTGCCTTTTACATTCAGAACTGAAGACTGAAATACAATTAATATGCACATATGGGAATCTTGGGTGCTATTGTAGTATCTTACTACAGAATTATATTAGTGGGACTCTAACTGGAACCAATTTTGGTGTTTGTCTTTTGTAGATTAATATCATGGTGACTGAGTTCAAAGGAAATCTCTGCTGGTCACGTAGTGGACACAGCTAGAGTGATTAGAGAAGCAAAGCACAGGACACTCAAATAAATGAGAAGACATTGTTGGTTACTATGGTCTCATGTTTTAGATCTCAGATTTCCACCTACTATCTCATAAATTTGTAGGTGAGGCTTTGGTGAGGTGACAGGATTGTGATGGGCTGATCCCATCATCAGATTAAAGGAGTGATGAGTTCAGAGCTAAGTAGCACATTGACATGTGTGGCCTGGTTGGAGATGAGTCACTGGAGCCTGGAACTGGGAACAGTGAGTTGTAGGGAGTATTTTCTATGAATTTTGAAACAGAGTTCACCAAATCACTGAGCTTTTGCTAAAAATTGTCATACAGTGTTTATGGGACCGAGTGACTTAACTGGGAAAGCACAGGGCATCCTGCCACTCATGTCCATTGTATAGTGCAGCAGAAATTATCCTGAGACCACAAAATTTTCACAAGTTAATACACTTATTGTGAGCAACAGCATGGAAACCTGGGAGCCTCACTCTGGTATCTCTACACTGGGCATCTCAAAGGCCAGGTTTTGCTGTTGTTTTAGTTTGTCTTATTTTTTAAATAAGTACATGAGATATAAACTGGAAAAGCAAGTAATAATTTCCCAAGGTAACATGGGAAGTGTGAAAGGTACTTGTTTCCAAACAGAGGAGCACTTACAGCATGTGTTGAAGCTCTTGGTTTCACTCTGTGCCTGTACAGAATCAGTGTCTGCCTGAATCTCCACTCTCTTTGGCCTCAGACACAAATTCAGTTCTACAGTTGTACAAAGCAGAGATGCCAAAGGCAAGTCATGAGTGTGCAGATCAGCACTGGGTTATGTGGGACCAAGTCTCCAGAGGAGATAAGCAGGCTATTAAAGTACCTGGAGAAAGCCTGTTCTTGATATATTCAATTACAAATTTCAGCAGTGGCTCTAAGAGGTGTGTTTTCATTACACATCTTGAGAACTCTAGGATGCAGGGTTTTGCTGCTTCTCATCATTTATACTGGCATATCAGCCACATGATTATTATCTTTATTTTCATTTTGTTATTGTCACTATCACACATTGCCTTCATGAAAAGAAACGCATCTATTTATTTACTACTGCAGACATGGTGTCTCACAGAATTAAAGTTTAAAAAATTTGTCAAAGTGCATCTTAATAGACAGAAATATCTATTTAAAATCCACATTAATTCTGGGATGTTATGTATAATGTACTATAAAGTTAAATGTTAAAGAGTATAAAACATATTTAAACTATGTGATTTAAAATCAAATGCAGGAGAGGGGAAAATGAGGAACTATTTAATAGGTGTAGGATTTCAGCACATAAAACTGAAATTTTTGAACATTTGCTGCACAACAGAGAGAATTACTGAACTGCACATGTAAAGAAGTGATTAATTTTACCTCATAGGTTTTCTTTCAAACACAACTGAGATTAAAAAGAAATAGATTGTCATCAGAAATATTTTCAGAGTAACATGAAAATAAATAACCTGATTTTTATAAATACAAAGATTGTTTACAAAAACATAAATGCAAGGCTGTAAATGATTATTTCTTTACCTGCTGAGCTGATAATTTCTTTTCCTCTTTATTTCCTGCTGGTTGCTGGCTGCTGCAACTCTCCTTGCCTGCTCTAAGATCTCTCATCTATGAAATAGAATTCATCATTTTAACAATCTTGCTCAACATACTCAGAGAAAAGACCTTCATAAGTATCGATGGTGCTTACATGGGGAAGGGATGTCAGCTTCGATTACAGAAAACTTACAAGACATCTTGTGTATACCCACTGCTCTGCTGCTATTGCATTCTGACCCAGAATGTAGCTAATACTTAAGTGAACCATGGGTAAAGCTATTTTCTAAGTCTGCTGCCACACATTTTTTTTTTTGCCACTTTGTATCTTGCCTTAGGGGAAATGACCTGCTATGTGAGTGCTAATTGTGAGTTATGACCAGCTCTAGCAGTTTTTATACAGAAAATATTGCAAATAAAACAAACAAATATAAGCATAACATGGCTGATCAGGCAAGATCATAAAGAGGGGAGCAAACTATATGCATCAGTATCCAATTGAGTTAATGAGCTATTCACATTCTTGCTATCCTTCATATTTTCTCCACAGAGAGCTCTTCAAACTAGATTCTCTTATTTTTATGACAAATAAATTCTTACATCTGATGCAGCAGCCAGGAAATTTTTCAAAGCTTTATATTTTTATTTTGCCAGAAAATCTTGTTGCTTCTTTTTCCCCCATTTTTCTTTTCCCTCTGTTTTGTTTTTTTGTGTGTGCACATCTGTGCACACTTGGGACACATACAGTGTACACTGAAATGCAAACAAGTAATTGTGTGTGCATGTCCTAATTAAGAAGCTTTTTATACCTGAGATTTCAAAATCTCCAGGGAGTGTCTCGCCAGTTCTGTGACAAGTAATGACTTTTATCTTTGTGGCTGACTTCATAAGATTCAAAGCCTATTAATTAATAACATCTACTCCAACTCCACTATCCTCATGTTCTGGGCTAAGGCTTGGTTGTGAGGCCCAAGATCAGAATGACTGGGAAGGAGAAATCTATGGGCACAGCATCTGGGGATGTCACCAGAGTACAGAACTGAGGATGGTACAAGCCACTTTAAGGAAAAGGATATTTACTCCTGTGTAAATGTGGCTAAAGAAAATAACAACCAACATTGAAGTTTAAAATCCAGGAGCAGGAAGACATCACCAATCAGAAGCATGAATAAAAGTGCACAGAATTGAGATACTGGAAAGCTGAGTGAAATGAAACTGAGAGGCAGTGGTAGATTAACAAGATCCATGAATGGTGGAAGCATTCAAACTCTTGTCAGAAAACATGGCCCACAGTTAGAAGGCAGCAGGGAAGACATAAACTCACTGCTCTCCTGATGTGCGTGGAAACCTCTGTGCTGGTGTCTCATACCACCCATCCTGTGTCAGGCGTCCTTAAACCTAAGTGTGCAGCAGTGCCATCTGAAAGGCCTATAGGAACAGAGATGACTGGTCTTCACCACCAGTTTCTGATTGGCTAGGCTTAGGTAAGTTTCCAAAGACCTCATATTCATACGTGTCCTCAAGAAATGGTGATGCTCCTCGTTCAGAGACTGCACTCTGAGAGCCACTGATGTAGTGGAAGGTTGCCAGGAAAAGACCCATGCAAAGGAGTACAGAAGAGGCTAGTTTAATTGGATAGACATAGAATAAAGAAGAGGGAGTCTGAATGTAGGGGGAGCTAATAAAAAAGAACATGTAGGGAAAGAGTCCATCAGGAAAGATTGTGGTCAAACCTATCTCCAGGTGCCTTCACTTCTCTCTTCTCTCTCTCTCTCTCCTGGTGGATGAATAGATGTAATGTCCCTTTAAGAAACTGCAGCGACCCAGGTGACGCAGGTGACCGATGCAGGTGGCACACACCAAGCACACATTGCTAAATGCTACTTGGACCCTTGCCCAATCACACCCCCCCAACACTGTTCCCTCCCTCTCATACAGTTACATCCCAAGCCTCCCTATATAAATGTCTGTAACTTCCACAATAAATGGGAGATGCTTCTCAACCGACACGGAGTCTGGGGGTTGTGATTCCGCATCCCCGCTCGCCCTCCCAAGCGAGCGAGGGAGACAGCACGGTAACCTGTCCAGGCCGGATGACAAAAGATGTCCAGAAAAGAAACAGAAGAGGTAAACAGAATCTGAAGTTGGTATACTGTGTGTGTAAAAATCTAGTGGCTGGGAGTAACAAGAATTTCAAGAATAATAGGGAATAATTAGCTATTTAAATGAATATGGAGAACAAGGTCAAAGCCGTTCCCAGTCTTAAAGCAGAGAAACAAATCAAGTTTACTAAGAATAAAACAGAATCAACACAGGGCCCAAGGTAGCGCAATGAAGGAGAGGGAGGGGGCTTTGGGAGTGAGTTACCTGAATGAAGTTAAGAGGCCAGAGTGGGGATGGTGTCAGATATCCCACCATGTTCAACTTTGAGCTAGGGAGCAGGGAGTTCACTCTTTTTCCCTGTTCACAGGGCAAAGTTGGTCCTTAGGTGTAGTATGAAAAGTTCAACACTTCTAACTTGTAGTAAAACCCACAAGCTGAGAGCAGACATCCAACCAAATGAGTAGAAAGCATTTTGCTATGTTTAAGTTTGACATGGCTCCCCAAAGGTTCACGTGTTCAGAAGTGGGGCTCTTGAATGTTAATTGGATCACGTGGGAGTACTCAGCTCATCAATGAGTTGATTCATTGATAAGTTTATGCTGAGTGTGCTGTTGGGAGACAGGTTCAGGTTCTGGTCATCAGAAGCAGTCACTAGGGCAGGGGGCTGACCAGGAACAGTGTACCTCCTTCCGTGGGGACTCCCCCTAGTCTCCTCTCTCTCTCCCTCCCCTCCTGCTTTCTCCTCCCCCTCCTTGTCTCACTCCCCTCCCCCTCCCTCCCTGTCTCCCTGTCTCCTTCTGCCTCTCTCTCTCCCTCTTCTCCCCTCCCCCCCCTTCCTGGTTACCATGATGTGAAACTAGTTTTTCCTCCCATTATTATTTACACCATGCTGTTTCTGCATTATAGCCAACTGACCATGCACTGAAACTTCTGAAACTGTAAGCCAAAATAAACCTCTCCTTTAAGTTGGCACTGCCAAGTATTTTGTCCCAGTAATGTTATTATTATACACACACATATATAATGTTTCAAACTTATGTTATGCAAAACAGTACCATGGTTTAAATTTATGCTATGGAAAACTGCATTTAGATCTGGGTGCTGTGGCATATACCTGTGAACCTAGATACCTCCATCTGGGGAGAGCAAGCTTGGGTCTTCTAGTAAGATCATGTCTCAAAATAAAATTTGGAAAGGGGCTGGAGATGTATCTTTGCACTAACTGCCTGGTATGTGTAAGGCCTTGGGTTCAATCCTCAGTGTCTCGTACACAAATGGAGAGGTGGGACACAGCATCAGCATTGTCTGGAAACTTGTGAGAAGTGCAGAGCGTTAGGCCCCCAGTCCACAGGTACTCAATCAGTGTCCCTAGGAGGGGGCTCACAAATCCACAGTTTAACAAGATTTCCAGATGGCCTTGACAAAAATGAGAGTTTGAGATGCCCTGGCTGAAATCACTGGTCCTCAACCTAGTCACATTTTGGAATCAAGTGAAAACTTCTTCCTGGCCCATCTCTAAAATTTCTGATTTAACTGGAATATGCTCTTAATGATGACTATATAGTCTCTGGTACTTCCATTTGCCATTCATTCCATCAAAGGTGCAATTTATCTCTTTGTGAAAGTCTATAAATCATCTGGTGCATTGTTTTACAGTCTATTAGTACACATGATGCAGAGACACTTGACCGTTATGACTTGATCTTCTTGACTAGGTTTGGAAAGCTGAAACCATATTATCTAGATAACAAATCTAATCTGGGATATTGGAAAAACAGTGTGCAAAAAAAGATATGATGCCTTGGTCTAATCATCTGCCAAAAACCAACCACAAGACCATATTGTCATTCAAGAGGTGATTATGTGAGTGACCCCAAGTAACACTAGAATGATCTGGTTGAGCCCACATAAAACTGGACATAAAACTGTCATTAAGACAGTAAATTATAGAATAGGTTATTCTGCAACAATGAGTATGTGATATAGTATGTGACCTGGGTATCCACATTTGTAAAAATCTGCCAAAGTAATTTAGTATATGTCTTTCTCATGGGCTGGAACACAATACTGGATACCTGCACCTAAAAGAAGGAAATAGCAGAAGGAACGAAAGGCAGAACTGGGATGAGAGGTATACCCTTTCAGGAAAAGCCCCAGTGACTTGCCTCTTCAGAACAGACCTCACCTTCTAATAGCAAGACAGCTGTCAGCCCCCGATGAAGCCCCAGCACTGAGTGCAAGAGGTCCTTAGGGGACATCTAGGTATAAGCAATAATGGTGTGCAGCAAAGTTTGAGCACCTCTGGTACAAATCCAATTTTTATACTTGGCTGCCAAGTGGAATCATATAGGAAGCTTTCAGTAATAATGATGCCTGGGCCACACCTACAAAGTTTCCATTAATAATACTAAAGGATATATCCTTCCTGATCAGCACAGTCATTTACTATTCCCACATGAGTGTAGCATGAGAAGCAAAATTTAAAGAGTACTGCTCTTATTGGGCTAGCAGGTTATTTTTGTTGTCATGGAAATGCATAATCACTTGGTCAAGGACATGAAAAGGGTGGGGCTAGCTAGTGCACACACACACACACACACACACACACACACAACCCTTTTTAAAAAATCAACCAACAATAAATGCTGGCAAGGCTGTGGGGAGAAAGGAACCCTTCTCCATTTTTGGTGGGATTGCAGACTGTGCAACTATTATGGAGATCTGTGTGGAGATTTCTCAGAAAATTAGGACTAGGGGTCCCATTTGACCCTGCTATCCCCCTGCTAGGAATATACCCAAATAAAATTTAAAAATCACATTGGAAAGACAGATGTACACCCTTGTTCATAGCAGCTCAGTTTGTGATAGCTCAGTCTTGGAAACAACCCAAATCCCCAGCAACTGGAGACTGGATAAAGATGTGTGTGTGTTTTTTTTGTAATAAATGGAGTATTATTCTGCCATGAAGAATGACAAGATTCATTCATTTATGTGCAAATGCCTACACCTGGAGGACACATCAATAAGTGAAATAAAGAGATCACAGATAGGCAAATACTGGATCTTCTCTTTGCTATGAGCACCTGTAGATGTAAATGAGCTCTAGAAAGTATGACAGTTTTGTAGAATGGGAAATTTCCAAAGGAAATCTGGTGTGGAATGTAATGAGGGGAAAGAATAAATATGATTCGGAAAGAAAATACAAGAGCATGTATATAGGGGGTGGGGAGGTGTGGGTGGGTAGGTATGTGGATAAAAATGAGAATTAACTTGTGTCGTATACTGGTACAAATTCCCCAATGTTATATGTGATTGTGAGATGTATATAAAATGTACCAATAAAGAATTCAATTAAAAATACTGTTCTCTGCAGGTTTTGAGCTTCTAGTACCCAATATGACAAAGGTTGGGTACTTAAGATTAACCCAAAAAAGCATACATTTTCTGTACCTACGGTTATCGTGCAACTCAGAAATTTTCAACTCATTTTCTCTGAATACAAAGGTTACTCAGAATTTATATTCAAAAGCTTTATTCGAGAACTGAAACTGAGAACCTGAAAGTTGGGCTATCCAGCTGCTGTCGAAATTTCAAAGACTTGTGGTAGCACTGATTCCCCTTCGCACGAAACAGTAAATGGAGAAAAGCAGAAAGTTTCAATATTGCTTCCTTCAGGTGGAGCCAGTGGCTGTCAGTGTCTGAGGGGACTTCCTCCTCTTCCATCCTGCTGCCACCCCAAACACCATTTCACTGTTTAGATTGCCTGCCAAGGCTCCTGTAGGCAAAGGTTATTCTGCTTTCCTTCATCCACTTTTTGTCTATTACATTACACTTGGATATTTAAATGTATACTTTTTCATGATACTGTTAGTTTTCATGGGAAAAATTCTCAACAATTAGTTGCAAATTCTTGAAGCTAAAGAAAAATATAAACTTTATAAATCTCAGAAAGAGACTCCCACAGACAGACAACAGAGAAGAATATTTAATAAATATGCATTGACACATGATTGAATTCCTTGGAAAAGACTGATCATTTGTAACCTGCCACCACTACACAACCCCTTAATTGTAATTACTGTTGAAAACTAAACGAATGATTCTGGAGATTCACTAAATTATCATTCTCTGTGGGCCAAATTCGGGAAATGAAAATCATTTCTAGAGAAGACAAAATGATTCATGTCAATGCTTCCTGATGGTTGCTGGCTTTATATATACGATGTGTCAAATTCTAGTATAAGATTTCTCCACACTTATTTAATTAATGTAGTGCTGGATTCTCTAGCTTTTTACAATTGTGTATGTTTCTATGTAGTTTCCCTATGCTATAGGTCAAATAATAAGATTCATTAGAAAACATCTTGATATGCTCTGTTTTTTGGTATGCTCTTAAGAAGTGCTTTGGTATGCTCTGGAGGAAAATTTTAATAATCAAAGAACTAGCTGATGCAAGGATATGATAAATTGCTTTGCTACAGGGTAATATAAACCTTAACTAGTGTAATGAATACTTCTGTCTCACAAGGAAAACTGAAATACAGCAAATGGCTTAAATTTGTGCTTCCTGATAAATGAAGACAATCATCTTCGAATATTCTAGATGAGACATTATATTACTTTCACAATGAAGAGAAATATCTGTGTAGGAAAAAAAGACTTACAGGAATGTCTTTTCTAAATGAGAATATACATACAAATGCCTTTAATATTACCAAGTATTTTGTGAAAACATCTTTCAAATGATAACTTCAAACTTGATCACACACTTATAATTATCACATTTAAGAATAATTAGTTTACAAAATTCCTTCTGATGGATAATTTTCAAGGCTGATAATGAAGGAAGGTCTTTAACAACTAAAATCCTTTGGGTTTAAAATTCATTAACACAATTTTTGTTCTCTGAGCTTTCCTTATCACAAAAATAAATGACAAGAAATATCAAGTAAAAGGTATCTATCTTTCTTTGTACAAGAATAGGATGACAATGTTTTTGTGTGTCACAAAAATGTAATGAATAATATCAGTAGATTCAAACTCTGGGAGGAGATATTTTGTACTCATTAGTGGACAGCAGATGGCTCATGCAATTTCAGTACATTTTATTTTATTTGGTGTAATTAAGCTTTCTTTTTAAAATGCTCCCCATTTCATTTTTCTTTGCTGTTCTACCTGCTCAAATTGTACACTTAGTGATTTTTAATACTTCTGTATTTTTCTGTGTGTACTTACCATTATAAATGTTTTTTTCAATTCTTTATTGGTAAATTTTATATATAGCTCACAATAACCCTCAACACTGGGGACTCTGTACCAGTATATGACACAAGTTAATTCTCATTTTAACTCATACCCTACCTAACCTCCCACCCCTTATATACATGTTCTTTCTTTTCCTTTTCAAATCATATTTATCCTTTCCCCCTCATTACTTTCCCCTACCACTTTCTCTTTGTATATTTCCTATCTCACAAAATCTATCATACATTCTAGAACTCATTTACATTTACAGGTATTACTCTATCATAAAGAATGACAAGTTTCATTCATTTATGTGCAATTGGACACACCTTGAGGATGCACTAAGAAGTGAAATAAATAGGTCACAGATATGTAAATACTGTAACTTTTCTCTGGTAGGAGAACATGTAGATATAAATGCTTTTCTAGATGTCATGCTGGCTTTCTTCTTTAAGACTAGAATAGGGTTCTTAATACCTCACATTTCTAAATGGCTGAAGTTAATTTATGCTTTTTAATCTCTTTTTTATCCTCTATTCATAAATGTGTGTTCGTTAAAATATTTCAAGTCATGATATGCTCTTGTTTAATTTTTAATCTAACTCTACCTCTTTATTCAATTACTTATTCTATATTATTTTAATCATAGATATTATATTGTAATTTTTATTTCTGAACTAATGCATTTTTTTTTTTTTTTTTAGTATCAGGGATCAAACTCACAACCTTGATTTATGAGGCAGGCAGCAGTGTCACTGAGCTAAATCCCCAGCTCTAAGACATCATTTTTAAAATACTTTCTACACTTAAAATTATTTGTATTTATTTTTACATTTCTGGAGTTGAAAAATCTGTCAGCCATATAAACTTAGTAATGGTATCATTCACATTCGCTTTCCTTATTTATACTATCGATTAAGTAAATCTGTTTAGTTATGATTTGGGCAGTTTCCTTTACTTCTATTTGGTTTTGCAGATGGTGTTTCCATTTTATATTAAAATGGTTAAGATGCCACACTACAAAAGAGACAAAAAGAAATAAAAATTTGGAAAAAAATAAGAGGGTGACAAGAAAAGTAAAAATAACGCAAAACACACTGCATGTGAAATGGTACAAAAGACTGCAATGCTAGGAATGCTTAGTCTACTGAAAGTAAGACTTGGAGAGAGAATAGGTGGGCCATGAGAGGTCAGCCTTCCAAATCCAAACACAGGGAGCGCTGTCCCTTGACTGACATATCAGCAGATATCTGGGACTTACAGCTCTGTCTGCAACAGAGAAATAATGTAGTAACATTACATTACTGAATTTTAATTTTAATTTTTGTTTTTTCTTTAAAATGTAATAGGCTGAAACATGGCCTAGGCTTGGTTGTCAAAGTAGTTCCTTTATAATCTGGCTGTGTGACCTTAGAAGAGTTACTTATGTTCTCCGTTTCTCAAATTCTTCATTTGGAAATAATGCCTTTCTTATAATTTGCTTGTGCACTGAATGAAATGATTTGTGTGAAGGACCTGGAAGAAAGTTTTCTGCCACAAAATAGATACTCAATGAAGAGATGACTCTTCTCTTGTTGCAGTAGAAGCAATAACACAAATATAATTTTATTAGCTTGTATTTATACTTACATTCCTTGTGGGGAATTGGTTCATGTATGTAACTCATCTCAGTTTTTCATCTCCTTTCTCTTCCTTCCCGTCCCCTTCTGTCTCTCTCTCTTTTTCTTTTTTCTTTTTTTAGACAGGGTCTTGCTGTGTAGTTCAGGCTGGTCTTGAGCTCACTATGTAGCCCAGACAAGCCTGGAACTCAGCAATCCTCCTGGCTCTGCCTCCCAAGTGCTGGGATTACAAGTGTGAGCCACCACGCCCGGCTTCTGCCTATCTCTTAATCCCTTTCCTACTTCCTATTATCTTTTATTTTGCTCTATATACAGTTTTATTCATTTTTTGTGAAGTTTCTTAAGAAGAATAAGCATTCAACCTATACTGTGTAACTTTTTAGTTATCTGATACTGTGTAATAGTATTATTAGCACCATAGTGGCTAACGCAACCTACATTTTTTAGCCCACTATTTCTATGAGTCAGGAATCCATGTAGTTTAAGTAGGTCCTGTGTTACAGAGTCTCTTGCAGGCTGAAATGAAATCAATGACCAAGACCAGAGTCTCATCTTAATAGAGAAACATATGCTTGAATATTCATGTGTTTATTGGGAAAATTCAGCTTTTTAGAGTTTGTTCAATGGAAGATTTTCATTTTTTGAGGACTGTTGGCTAAAGGACAGCATGCATGTTCTACAAATGTCAATTGAAAACATGGCAGATTGCTTCTTAAAAGTCAACAAGTAAGAGAATTCCCTAGCAAGATAGAAATAGTAATTATCTGTAATACAACAGGACCAACATCCATCACCTTTGCTGGATTTTTTTAAGTGAGAGGCCAGAGGTTCCACTCAAATTTAAGAGGAAGAAATTACATGGGATTGAAGGCACTGGTATCAGGAAGTTGGGATCTTGGAGGCTATCCTAGACTCCCCTTGTTACAGAAAAGATCTAGAACAGTGATGACTTTCAATAATATGAAATAAGTAGCCATGTGTATGCATGTAATACCACCACTAAGCTGGGAGAAGACCACTTGATTTCATTTAAGTTACTTTAAAACAATCAGAACTTTCCAAGAAAGAATAGGCCATATCTGTAAGAATGTGTTTACACTGGCCAGATGCTTCTGCAAAAGATAACAGTGACCCAGCATGACCTGAGGAGAGTTCTACACAGCTTGCTTCCAAGTTACATTCTTAATTTGACATTCCGTGTTTAGGATACTGAGAATGGAGCTTCAGTAGGCTTTTCTTTGTATTTTATTATCAATGAAATGGACTAAAAAGAATTTTTAAAAAGAAAGCTGCTTCGTGCAAAAATAAGAAAGAAAGAAAAGAAAAGAATACAAACCAGGAAGTAACAACCTTTGGTACAGAATGAAACTGTGTTCTTGGGAAACAGGGCCTGCTTACTCAGAGGAATTTCCCTCCTGCAACTTGTTCCTGTCCACTTGAGCAACAGTGCTCACTCCTGATGGGCTTACTCTGTATTTACATAGGATTTAAGTCAGAGTTCATGTGTGAGCTTTGGGAAACAAAATGAGACTTGCTGGGGCCTGTTCATGCTGGAAATGGAACAAGATCAAATTAGAGCTGCACATTGTTCGTGGTTTCTCTAGGAGCACAGCAGATGCTACCAGACTCCATTCAGAATTCAGATTCAACTGGCGACTAGTGTGCCCTTCTTAAAGATACAGCTTTTCCATTTTACCTTTCTTTTTGAGCCTCCCTTCTTTTCTTTATTTCTTTTCAGTACTGGTAATTAAATCTAGATCCTT
Source organism: Thryonomys swinderianus (assembly GCA_004025085.1). Lineage (NCBI taxonomy): Eukaryota > Metazoa > Chordata > Mammalia > Rodentia > Thryonomyidae > Thryonomys > Thryonomys swinderianus. The sequence goes on from PVIC010000221.1 coordinate 118,039, forward strand.
AACACTAAGTTATATCCCAAGTCCTCTGTTTAGTTTGGTTCATTTTCAGACATGGTCTTGGTAAATTTCTTCAGTTGCAGTCAAGCTTGTAATCCTTCTGCCTCAGCCTCCAAGTGTTTTTAGGATTACAGCCATGTGACCATTCCTCCCACAGTTTTTCTAAAGTTCACAAGATTCTGGCTGTTAGTATGAAGGAGATGAAGGTTTTCTTATAAAATGACTATTTAGGAAGAAAAGAAACGAGTCTAGCTAACATACCCACCCTCTCTTATCCCTATGAATTTGTCGATTTTAAACATTCTTATATTCAGCTGTTTTCTGTTATACCTTAGAGAAGTCATGGTGCAGGCAAAAACACAATAGAATACATGTTTAAAAATTCAAACTGTTTTACTGATAGAAGTCTAAATGGAGTACAAATAATGAGTTTGACAATTGTAATTCCACATTCAGAAAATAACTGAGTTCATTAAATTTTAATGAAGTATAACCTTTTGTTGGAAATTTAAAATGAAGGTTTGAATAAGACTGGTCAGGTTCTAACCTTTCTTCTGATAATTATTTCAGTGTGAGCTTGGGCAAGGTATTTAATTACTCTGTGCCTCAGTTTCATCATCTTTAAGAGTGAAGGTAATGATATACCCATTCAGGAGAGTTGTTCAGAGGATTAAATAAATTAATTCCTATCAAACTTTTACACAGTGTGACCATCATGCTTCATAAGCTTGAGCTGTTTTCATAAGGCCACTCAGTCAAAATAGATTAAAAAGGGCAAATTATGGCCTTTGTCCATTAAAATATTTTCTTCCAACTATGAAATTTTGGCATACATATATATAAATGGCCATCCTGAATTATGTCTTCACATTTCTATTATACCATTTAATAATTTATGGAGTATATACAGAATGAGCTAATTCTCGCTTGTAGCTTGCTTACAATTTTTTTCTTTTAATGAGAACCTTGAATCAAATTACAATGCAGGAAAACAGGTGGTTTCTCAAATTTTAATAACAACAGGCTAATGAAGCCTTTTTTCCCAATGTAATTAATAAATTATCCCCTTTTGATCCAAAAGCAGTAATGGCCTCTGCTAAATAACCAGCCTGCCAATATTTGTCAAACATTTCATGTTACATTCCTATCATTTGGACTGCAGACGTATGCATGCCATTCACAACCTTCCATGCTGTTTTCCCTGGAGCAAAGTGCAACTAAATCAGCCCAGAAAAAACATGAGGATTTGGAAGAACTGATTTAAATGTATTAGGAGACATTTCACAAAAGTCCTAGTTTACATTCTAGAACAAGATTGAGCAATGCTAATAAATTGCTCTGACTAAAAGGCCTGTTTCCTTCCCTTTTTCCTTTTCTTTGTATGTGGAAATTTATGGGTTAAAAATTTTACCTTGATGGTGAGATAGTTTCAGAATTAACTCTTTGGTTGAAACCGAGGAGCCTGGCAGCATGCCTCTGCCTTGCTCAGTGTCCTTGTCAATCAGAGTTCTTTCTCTCTAGATTTGTCAGCATCACAATAGTTGCTACAAGGCACACAAATGAACGCTCTTGGACCTCTAATATACTTCTTTTAAGATCTGATTAGACACTAATAGTTTTTAAGAGCTGTTATTTCATCCTTTATTCTTGGTGTTTTTTAATAAGGGACACAATTTTGCACATTGTACATTAGAGTTTATAATTTACATGTTAAGAAAGGAACAGTCTCTGTTAAAGCTAAAGGAACAGTCTTATATTCCACTAACCTGTGACTTCAGACAAAAGAAACCTCTGCTAAGGGTGAAGGTGTTCAATTTATACTGGTCCCACCTTTCTCCCCTCTTTCCAGTGCCTCCTAGATTTATGCCCTTTAAGTCTGTGCCACCCATTTGTTTTGTAATGTGAGCACCTGTGTCTCAGCTACTAGGCCAAGAGACTAGGTGATTTCACATATCATTGAACAGCAAATAGACAACATCATTGTCTCAAGCCATAAATTTTACACGTGCACGTTCATACATATACACACAACACACTTGATAGTCATGTCCACTTGGACACTGTGCTTGTCCACTTAGAATGAACAGGACAGAATGATTTGGTAAGGACAGTGGAAAATATTTTTGAACAGGACAGAATGATTTGGTAAGGACAGTGGAAAATATTTTTTTTCAGAATGTCTTAATTATAATAATGAGAAGTGATGGAGCATAAGAATACTCTGGAGGGCTGGAGATTTAGCTCAGTGGTTCCAGTGCCTGCCTCGCAAGTGCAGGGTCCTGAGTTCGGTCCCAGTGACCACATAGAATGCTGGGCGTGGTGACTCACCCCCACCAGCAATCAGTACCACATACCACAGGGTCGGGCATGGTGGCTAAGGCCTGTCATCCCAGCACTCAGGAGGCAGAGACAGGAGGATTGCTGAGTTTGAGGCTTGCCTAGGCTACATGGTGAGCTCAGGGCCAGCCTGAACTACGAAGTGAGATCCTGTCTCAAAAAAAAAAAAAAAAAAAAAAAAAAAAAAACTCTGGAGATAGTCTGAAGTTTACTTTCTGGGGACTCTGGGCCAAGTCATTTTGAATCCTGATTCCTTATGTTCCCAGTCTTTAAAATGGGACTAAGATTTCAGTCTATACCATAAAAATGCTGTTAAATTAAGTAATAATTCAATGGTTACTGTCTATCCTAAATAATTAATAACTACCATGTAGTAGAAAAAATATTTCAGTAGTATCAGTACTCATAGGAGGTTATATTTATTTTCCTGAATCTCACAGAAAATCATATATGTATGACAAAAATTCTTTAAATCTGCCTTTCTTTCTCCATACCACTACTAAAATAAAACAAATTTTTGTTCATGCCAGTGAAAGTGTTTTATTTAACTTCCTGATGTTTTGATTATAACTGATGTTATGAAAACAGATGTACCCTTTGGTCTATCAATTGGGAGACATGTGGCTTTCAAAACAAGACATAAGGGCTTGGGTCTTCAGCTACTACTACAGTCCCACAAATTTATTCTGGCAGAGAATCAGAGTGCTTTGCATGTGGTCTCTTCTAATTAGAGCCATGTTTACCACCTGTGAACATGACACATGTAGAAGGAAATTTTTACAATTAGCCTTTTCAGTACCAGTTCTGATATGAATGCTTTTTAAATGAATTCACCTGTAATTGGCCCCATCACGATTATTTTCATTGCTGTGCCTTTTACATTGAAAGAAGAGTTATTTGTTTGGTTCACTATTGCTTTGGGGAGAAAACAAAGTTAACAGAAAGTGCTTAAAAGACAGTAGGTAAAATATTCATTGTGCATACTGGTTGATGAAATGATTTAATATTGCATAAATGTAGGTGTTTCTATGGTTATAGCTAATGTTCATTGTATTCCTACTATGGGGCCGATGGTGCTGATATTATCTTATATATATTGTATTTCTTTAATCTTCTAGTACCACTGTGGGGTATCATTATAATCAAGCACCAGGGGGTAAGTAACTCTACGCATATCTGATTTAATATTGTGGATAGTTAGGATCTAGGGGTCAGTAGACTTGATTCGAACTTCTCACACCCTTTGTTTATTAAACAAATGCTTTCTTTCATCACCAAAAATAATAGTTGGTGATACTGTCCTTATGCTTATTTGTTGATGCTAAATTTTCAATTTGAGACCAGGCTATCAGGTTGTACTGCCTTAGCTGAACACTATATATGTTCTGTTGAGTAAGAAAACTGTTATTTGTGTAAAAAGAGTATTTTCTGGTTGGACTGGGTATTATTATTGGTAGTAAAGCTGAGTCTTTCAGAAGTGGTTTGTCTTATATGTGCCAGTCTCCGTAAAATACCACTACTAGTATCTCTTTCTATCCTGACAGCTGTCTCTTTGTACTTGACCCCATCAGTACAGCAGCATCCAGTGATACATTCCCATTCTTCACACATGATCAAGATCAGCCTGATTGTGGTTTTAGGAAAGAAGGTTGGAAGAAAGTGAAACACACTACTAGTGAACTTCAGTAAGGATTTAATGGGAAACAAAGAAAAATGGAAATGAGGTGAAATTTCTTTCCAAATCTTGGAAAAATATAGAATGGGGAGAGGTGACAAGAGCCTGGTGTCTAAGAAAACAAGGACTCAGGATGCCCCAGGAGGGAGTGACCCTAGTCTAAGTACACTGGGTACATGAAGGCGGGTCTTGCCTCAAATCTGCAACTAACTCCTAATATTACCAACGTCCAATTGCTTTATAAAGCACTTTTTTCTATAATGCTTCATTTTTCGGGCACAAATAAGACCACCAGGACAAAATAAATGAATACTACGATGTGGTTAAAATTGTTATTTTGTACAAGTTTAGGAGCTTAGGACAGTGAGAATGAAATAAAACAAACTTTTCAAGTTTTTAATCTTAAAATTATAATCATTCAAGATGAAACAACAGAGGAGGATATTGAAAACATGTGTATTAGCTCATTTTGTGTTTCTGTGAAGAACAACCTGAGCTGAAGTGACTTTATGAAAAGTTTTATTTTGATCATGGTTCTGCAGCCACAAGAGCTCACACTTTGTGATGGTCCTCTGGCTGACAGAGTTATCAGGCTTCTCAGGGAATCAAATAGAAAGAGACAAGGTGTATGTATGTGTGTGAATAGGTGTGTGTGTGTGTGTGTGTGTGTGTGTGTGTTTTCATGTGATTGCTTTTTTCTTAGAAAGTCACCAGTACCTAATTGTGTGGGTTCTACCCGGATCACCTGGTCTAATCCTAATCACTCTCAAAGGCCAGACCTCAAGAGTTCATATTTTGACTGTTTCTACCTCTGAAATTCACTCTGAGGATTGAATTTCAACATACGAGCCCTCAGGAAGACGAACACTCTGTACCAATACTAAAATTACAGTGGTAGATCAACAGACAGACAGATAGGGAAACTACTGTTTCAGTGGTTGTAGAGAAATATTGATGTTTGTTAAGTGCTGTTTTATCTCTTCATCAATGACATTTGGGCCTATTAGGGTATTTTTTAATTAATTTTTTTTGAGACAGGGTCTCGCTTTGTAGTTTAGGCTGGCTCTGAGCTCACTGTGTAGCTGAGGCGAGCCTCAAACTCAGCAATCCTCTGGTCTCTGCCTCCCGAGTGCTGGGATGACAGGCATGAGCCACCATGCCCAGCACTGTGTTATGTGGTACTGACTGCTGGTGGGCGTGACTCACCACACCCAGCACTGTATGTGGTTACCAAGGATCCAACGCAGGGCCTTGTGCTTGCGAGGCAGGCGATGGAACCACTGAGCTAAATCTCTGGCCCTTAAATTAATTTTTAATTTTATTGGTACATTGTATATACACATCATGATCACACTCAATATTGAGAATTTGTAAACAATTTAATTCTCAATTTTTCCCATTCCCCTATTAGGTTATTTTAGTTACTTTCCCCATTACTGAGACAGAATACTAGGCGCTCACAAGCTAAAGGAGGAAAGATTTATTTAGTCTCAAAGTCTGCAGAGGTTTCAGTCATAGCTGACTGTCTCTAAGGCAGGGTGGGATGGCTATAGGACACCACAGATGACAAACAGTTAATAACAAGTAGCACCAGCAACAGGCTGCCTTCCCTCTCTCCTTTTTACCATCCAGACTATAAGCCTGTTAATTGATGCTACCCAGCCCTAGGATGGTGCTTCCATTAAGCACACCTAGAATTGTAGTAAGCCAATCCATGGACTGATTTTGTACCACACACCCTTAATCCCAGCCATGCTCTAGAGCCAGCCAGCTCTGAAAATGCCCACCTATGAGCATGTGAGTCTGCAGGACATTGAGATACAAGCCACAACATAGGGGATATGCTGAGATATGCCTCATAAATAAAAGAGTAATCCAGGTAATTATGACAGCAGGAGACCAAACATTTCCAGTGACTCTTTAGAATAACCAGAAGTAAAACTTCACCAATATTTTAATTGTGAGAACACATTTTTAATAGGCTAAACCTCACATTTAAACTTGTTTGTGTGAAAGAACAGAGATGTTTTGTGAGCTGGGTTTAAACTGGAATGGAATAATCTGTTTTAAGAAAATCTTTGGCTATGGCTTTTGTCTTGTACATACATGTTTGGTAGAGTCCCCCAACCTCAGTAGAACAAAATCAGAGTATAAACTTGATTTTTTGATATGTGGTTATAACTGATAAACTCTTTATTAAGGCAGCCTCAATCTTGTACCGATCACAATACACTCTAGTTTCATATTAAAATTTCTATTTCACCCTAATATTTAAATCAACTACTAAAAATTAAAGTAAATGTATCCCTACTTCTTAGATGCTTTATTTTTTTAGTGTTTTTCTTTAGATGTTTAAGAGGCATTCATTTATTTTTATTAGTATGCATTTGCTGTACATAATAATTACATTTGCTGTGGAGGTCTTCTTATTATTTTATTATTTGTCCTTTATTATTCCTCTGATCACTCGTGAAAGAAAAAATAAGCAACATATCTATACAAGCAGAAATCAGCTATAATCATTGCAGCTCATGTCTAGATGCCCCCGCAAAGCCTCATGCAGTCATAAGTGAGGGTTTTTCAAAGGTGGCTGAATCTAAAGTATGTCATGCTGTGAATACTTAATCAGTCCACTGATAAGTTTGGCTGTGCCCTCATCCCAGTAACCTAAGTACTAGCAGAGACAGAAAAAGGTTTGTCTTGCTCCTTGCTGGCTTTTGCTACTTTGTGCATGCTACGATCTGTTCTTTTTGATGCCACTCTGTCAAACCACTCTGCCTTGGAGTCAGATTATTGTGGACTGAAACCTCTATAAACTATGAGCTAAGTAAACACTCTCCCTTTAACTTTGGGTGTCAGGTATTTTGTCTTAGCAATGACAGAAAATTGACTAAGGCAAGCTATACTTATTGAACTCAGTGATTAAATAATATTGAAATAAATTTACTTCATTGAAAATACACAAAAAGATTTCATTTAAAAGAGAAATCTTAGATGAGATTTCTTCATAGTTTTAAACCTCTAACAAGTAAATACTAAATGAAATAATGTAACAATATGGCTTTGTTTGACATAAGTTGCTTTATAACAAGCTAGTTAAAATGAATAAAACAAATCGTATTGTTCCAATTAATATACTTGCCTTTATTTTTTGCAAATGATTGATCAATATTATAAAAATGAAGATTTATTCTACTGAGAATGATAACTATAAAAATTATGGACATTAAAATGTCTTTGAATAATGAACTCTAATGTCTTTTAGTATATTTTCATTGCTTAGTATTAAAAAAGGACCTGGATATTTGCCATCTGAATGAAACTGAGTGGGCAAAATAACAGTAATCTGAGAACTATGAGTAAGTCAAACCCTCATTACTCATTAGTTCATGTAAAACACACCTGACTTTTTAAGAACATAGGATACATCCAAGATGGTGAAAGATTTTGTTCTTTCTAAAAAATATTTTCTTAAGGAAAAAAAAATTGTTGAGCTGAAAAAAAAATAGCTGTATAATTGGACAGACAGACTCTGTCTGAGAAATGGAGGAAAAAAGAAGGTTGTAGGATGTTGGGATGAAATGATAGGTTATTGCTATGAACTCATCACTCTCAATTTTATATGATGAATATGGAAAAGGTATACATTTAAATATTATGTACTTTGGATATACTATGCATACTGCTTAGCCCTTTTCCTAGGAGGGCCTAGGAATGGTGACATACCAATAATAAGAAGTACAATTTGAACCCAGACCTTGGTTTCTAAGTATCATTCTTGGGCTCCATGTAGAAATAGTTGAAATTGGAACCAAAGTAGGAAAACCACGAAGTGATCCTGGAGCATCTTTTTAACAGAAAGCATGAAAATACTCAAAAAATGGTAGGAATATGTCAAGAGAGTATGAAAGTTAGAATTTCCATTAACCCATCAGGGGCAATATTAGCATTAGCATAAATCAAGATCCAAACAGATTACAATCTGAATAAAATATGAGTTGATAGAAATACCATTGAATAAATAAAGTTTGATGAAGAATGGGTTATTTGTATAATTTCCAAGTAATTCTCAGTAAATAATGAATAATTATAAAAGGCAAGGAGTAATTTTTTCAATGGAGAAAAATGGCTGACACCATCTAAATCAAACAGTCAGAATGATCACATAGAATGAGGCAATTAGAAACCACATGTTATGTAAAGATAAAATTAAAAGAACAAACACAACATCATGAAGATGCATCATCTAAATCTTATAAGGTGCCATTACACAAATTCAAATTGAGTGGTGGTTTGGAAAATAACATGTGCTTTTTTAAAAAACTTTTTGAGGAAGGGTCTTGCTTCGTAGTTCAGGCTGGCCCTGGACTCACTATGTAGATTGGCCTCAAACTCACTGCAACCCTCCTGCCTCTGCCTTCTGAGTGCTGGGATTACAAGGTGAGCCACCATCCCTGGTTTAATGTGTGATTCTTTAGAACTGTCGAAGTCATGAATTCAAGGAAGAATAAAGGGACCACTCTGAACTCCAGCCATGAAGGAGTTATCATTAAAGGTGGCTTTTGATTTTAAATTCAATTGTTTGACTATATAGGAAATGATTGGGGCAAATGGTAAAATTCAAATGATATCAGGATTAAATAGCAGCGAGTAATCAATTCTAATTTCCTGATTTTGAAGATTGTACTATGGTGAGACAAGGAAATGTCAAAGGGTACTAAGTAGTAATATGGCAGAATGGCATTAACAAACTCTCAAATGATAGAGGATAAAGTGTCCACTATTGAACTTGAAATTATTGTGTTAACTCTGTGGTTGTTGCAAGTTTTGTTTTACTTGTTGTTGGAAACTGAACCCAGGCCCCTGTGCGTGCCAAGTACACGCTCTAACACTGAGCTACATTTCTTTCCCTTTTCCAAATTTAAAAAATAGTAATGTTTCGTATCAGAATCTCCCACAACCTTATTCTCTCAGTCTCATAATCGTTGTAATAATTCTGCTTTTTGTTGTTTAAGTATATCTGGTTTTGAATGGACCTTACAGATATTTTCAACTATCAAATTTTTGTCATAGATTTTCACCACTCTAGAGAGTTTCTATCTAATCCAAATAGTTTCATGGTTTGTTTTCCATCTCATTGTGTGCATGTACAGTATCTACACATTGTATATTGGGACCTCAGGATAATACTGAAAAAATTGTTTGGAAAATGGAATGCAAATCTTAAGATAGTATATACCATTCTCCTGTTTGGTTTCAAATGTGCTCACTTCATTCTATCGCTGAGTAAAATCTGATACAATTAAAATTCTGTTTATGTATTCCCCCAAAGTTAAGTGAGTTCTCAAAGTGATTAGCCACAAATAAATTTTAATTAGTTTGATGAAATCTGCCTTTCAAGCAGTTGGAAATTTGGAGATCCAAGAAAATGATCTGTTCTGTTTTTGTTTGTTTCTTTAAAAAAACCCAGGGAATTAAACTGCTTTGTCTGAAAGGAGTGACTCCCTGCCAGTGCAGTACAATTTGTATGCAACTGTGTTCCTCCAGTTATCTTTGTCTTAATGTGTTTGCAGGGTTCTGCATTACAAAGCAGCTAAGGTAGGCATGATACTCTAATGTGAATAACAATATTAAAGTAAACAATATGGATTCTTGACATTATATTTTATAATGCTATATAAAACAATGGGTCTCCCATGGCAGATTGGTGCAGAAAAGGCACAACCTTATCACATTACCATGGATCACTGTGAATTTCCTTTTCAAAGCAGAGTTGTGACCAGCATTGGGAGCCAAGTTCTTCTCTGGCTGTATTTATGCAGAGACTTCATTTCAGATACCCTGGGCTATAGCAGTATGTGAAGTGTCAGGAAAAATTATTGCTAGCCTGGAGCTCCGAATAGGACCAGTTGTGTAGCCAAATGTGTGGCTTTGGCAAACCAGCTGTGTTCCCTGCTCAAAGAATTTTCGTGCTGCACTCCTGCTAGCGAGTGCAGAAAGCATTACAACAGTGGCTTGTGTTCTGCGATAAAACCTGAAACTTATGTCAAAATTTAAACAAAGGCTACTCAATCTTCCATGTGGCTTTTTGGTGATTAATTTCTTCAGTTATTTCTTATGCACAAGTTTCAAGTATTGATAAAAACTAGAGAAGGCCAAGTTATCCCACATCTCAGTGTCTTTATCTACTACAAAACTAAAGAGAGAAAATGAGTAGGAGTAGATTAGAAGAAAGAAGTTCATTTCTTATGTTTTTAGGAAAATAGATCCATGAATGCTGCAATTTCCATTTAGTTGACAAATGGATGTGGAAAATGCCTGGCAGATTTCTGAATTAAAAGTGTCCATTTGGGGGCTGGAGCTTTAGCTCAGTGGTTCCGGCCCCTGCCTGGCAAGCACAAAGTCCTGAGTTCCATCCCTGGTAACCACATACAACGCTGGGCGTGGTGACTCACACCCACCTGCAATCAATACCACATACCACAGTGCGGGGCGTGGTGGCTCACGCCTGTCATCCCAGCACTCCAGAGGCAGAGGCAGGAGGATTGCTGAGTTCCAGGCTTGCCTGGGCTACATAGTGAGCTCAGAGCCAGCCTGAACTACAAAGCGAGACACTGTCTCAGAAAAAAAAAAAAAAAAAAAAAAAAAGTGCTCATTTGTGGAGTAGAAAGAACTGACTGATATTCACCATGGATTGAGACTATTACTCTTAATTTGGGAGAAAATGACTCTTGAAGGATGAAACCTCACAAGGTGAAGAAGAAAATTTCCTCTCACAACTACTTCCTTGAGAAAAGTGCTTTCCAGTCTAGTCCCCTGGTCCTGTCAAAAAACAGACCAGACCAAACGTATCTCAAAAACAAACAAACCAAAAACAAACAAACAAACAAAGAAACAAAAAAAATTCTTCTTTGTTCAGAAGAAACCAAACTTCCAGAACATGAATCTTTGGAGGATACACTACATCCAAAGCATAGTAATGAGAGTAACTGAAAGAAAGAGATTCTGCAGCATGATAAGCATCATGAAATATAGAGTAAAAGGTGTAGCCTTCGACTCACATAATGGTAATACTAATAGGGAAGAAGCACGAAATAAGCCAGACTCGGGGAAGGCCTATAATCTTAGTACTCAGGAGGCTGAGGCAGGAGGATCACCAAGAATTCAAGACCACCCTGAAGTACCTAGTGAGACCCTGTCTCACAAAACTGAAAAAAAGAACAACAGCAAAAAACATCAAATAAAGTAAGGTGAGCCTAAGAAAATCTACATAGGTTGGACATTGTGGAGTCCCAGTATGAGAGATGGCAAGTGTGTTTTGCAAGGGTTGGAATTGTTTCTGTCTTCCTTCATCCAAACCGTGGACCTGAGCTCACTATCCACAGCCTATCTTCTGCCTGTCCAAAACCTCACCAACAAACCTGTCACTTCAAACTGACCACTTCACTGTGCGAAGCATTTAGGATGTGCATCTCATTAATCTCATCAGACACATTGCTAGTTAGAAAGCTACTCCTACTGTGTAGGAAGTGAAATTCAGGCGAAGAATCTCTAAAAATTCAACATCTTTATATCTAGTAAGTTAGAAGCAGGATCACTAAGCGCTGCTCTATGACTGTCAAACTTCAAGTAATACTCTGAAAAAATGCCTCCAATCATTCTTATTCTGCCTCAAAACCAGTAACTCTTGCATATTTTGATTTTATTGAACCTGAACACTTTACTTTTGACTATATGTTAACTAGTACTAAATCAAGTCTGAGAATTCTGTTTTTAGTGGGTATGAGAATCACTGAAGAATATGTCAAGATGCAATTTTCCAACTTCCAGTTCAATCTTCTAAATGAGGATTTCAGGAAGCAGAATTCATGAATCTACCTTTCAACCAAGATAGCCAGTAATCTGGTCCAAGTGGTCAATGGGTCACATGTTGAAACATACAGATTTAATTATTTCAGTATGAGATTTAGAATCACTCAGAGACTGAGACAGGTTTGGTACATATTTTGATACGCTCCAAATGGCTCAGGGTTAAATACTTCAAAATTGACTTCATAATCAGGACTTTCCATTGTTAATTAATTATTTTAACATTCTGTACCAAAAAATAAATATGAGCCAAATGATAGCAACAGAGATTGAAATGAGAAGCAGTACAAAGTATCAGCTCATACAAAACTTAGTTTTTAGTTTTGAAAACAAGAAATGCTTAGATAAAAATAAAATTATAAAAGAGCACAGAGAAAAGCACAAAAAAGTAAATAAAATTAGGAAACATGACCAAAGGGGCTCTGGGGGGTAGAGAGTTGCTTCTGACTGAGTCATCAGGAATGGTTCTTGGGAGTGCATCTCAGCCGAGATCTTTGGGCTCAGAAAGGATTTTGTTTCACATGTGTGGGGAACTGAGAGGCAGGAGTGTGGCAGAATGTGGTCAGCATGGGTAAGCAGGACCCCTGCGAAAGTTAGAGGAACAGATGGAGGGAAATTGTTTAGAATTCAGTTGCCAGATTAAGAATATTCTAAATTTAATGGAGGCCACCGGAGGGTTCAAAACAAGTGGCAAAGTGTCATGCAACACAATCCTATATAGTAACAAACACAAAACATTCATTGTATTTGATCAAGCTGTATTTCTTCATCACCTAACAGAAGGTCATGTGTGGATTTTCCCTTATGTGTTCCTTAGGGACTCACTCATTCCATCTTCTACTAATGATGTGAAACTTTTACCTTCATTGTTGGTTGAAACTGTTCAGAATCCACCTAAAATTTCAATCACACAGGCTTAGAGTGTCTGTCTATTGCGCATGCCACTCATGGGTTCATCTGTCTCAGCTGTGCTTTGTGTTTCTGAGGAGTAACACACGATGTCTAGGGGCTTGTTCATTTTGTGTTTCTAAGGAAACCTGGAACCATGATCGACCGTGGCTGACTGGTAAACCTAAACTGCGTTCTTGGCTTCCAGACATGAACCTTTGGGGACAAAGCTGTGTCCAAATCATGGTGATGAGCACAATTAAAAGAGAGATTCTGCAACATAAAAGGGTAAGTGCCAGTAAGTACCAAAAAGTGGAGAATGAGAAATGTAGACTTTACACAAATCATTCTAACATGCATGGGGAAGAAGCCTAAAGTAAGATGGGCTGAGTATAAAAGATGGACCAATGGGAAATGATGGGGCTTCAAGTATAACAGCTGTCAGGTGTTTTGCATGACATGAGATAGGTTTTTCTTTCTTTCTATGAATACTTTGTCCTAAGTTCACTGCCAATATTCTTTGTTTTCTGCTGACTTAAAATCTCACTAATAAAACATTGCCATTTTTAAATTACCATTATCACTGTACTGTTTTGAAAGCATTACCTAATTAACCTCTTCAAATACACTGCCAGTTAGAAATTACTGTCTTCACTATGCAGAAATTGAAACAAAGATTAGAGTACACAAAAGTTCAACATTTTTATGTCTCGTGAGAGTCAGAAGTGGGATCCCTTTGTGCCCTTTGACTGCCCTCCTTAAAGCAGCGCTCTCAAAATGTGGCTCTGGGCCTCTTTGTTGTGTCTTAAAATCAGTATCTCTTCCATATTTAAATTGTATCCAATCTAACATATTTTACTGAACACCTAGTAAGATCCAAATGCTAGTGATAGGACTGAAGTGGGAAGCAGTACAAAAACTCTGCTCATAAAAAGTGTAGACTGTATTCATGAAAAACAAAACAGAGAGTGGCAAGTTGATATAAGCACAAAGAAGGGAATAAAATTTGATGAAATGACAGAGAAAGCTAAAGAAGGTATTTATGATTGAACGAACCATGAGGAAAGGTTTCTCAGCAGTGGGGACATTTATACCGAGATCTTTGAGATATACAGATGCCAGATAAGCAAGGATCACGTGGGCAGGGGAGCAGCTGCATGTGGGCCACTTGGTGGGAAGAAGCGTTGTAGAATGAGAGAGGAAGTGCGGCAGAATGTGTTTGTTCAGCACTGGTAACAGCACATCCAGTAAAGGTTAGAGAGAGACAGAGAGAGAGAGAGACAGAGAGAGACAGAGAGAGAGAGAGAGAGAGAGAGACAGAGACAGAGAGAGAGAGAGAGAGGGAGAAGGAGAGAGAGAGAGAGAGAGAAGATGGAACAAAACATGCATTGTCAGATGAGCAGATTTGCAGATTTGAAATACTGAACCCAAGAAACTCATGGCTGAATTCTATAAGAACTTTAGAGAAAATGTAATGCTAACACTCTTCAAACTCTTACATGATACTAAGAGGGAAGCAGTGCTCCCAAAGCCATCCCTGGAAACAAGCAAAACCCAATTCTAAAACCAGGAAAAAGACCCATCCAAAAGGAGAACCACAGACTAATTGCAAAAATGAATATAGATGCAAAAATCCTCAGTAAAATACTGGCAAATAGAATGTTAAAAAATCACCAAAAATATAGTATATCATGACCAAGTAGGATTCATTCCAGGGATGCAGGAAGGGTTCAACATATGCTAACCAATAATTAAACAAAAGTAAAAATAAAATCATATGATCACCTCAATAGACACTGAAAAAAGCATATGACAAAAATCCATCATTCATTCATGATATAAATAAAACCCTGAAGAAAATGGGAATAGAAGGTCTCTATCGCAGTCTGGTAAAAACCTATCACAAGCCAACAGTCAAAGTTATACTAAATGAAGAAATGCTGTAAGCTTTCCCTATGAAATAATGAAGAAAAATAGGACATAAAGTCAACACTCAAAATTCAGAGGTGTTCCTGCACATCAATAATAAACTCACTGAGGGGGAATTTATGTAAATGATACTTTTCACATTTGCATCAAGAAAAATGAATACTAAGGAATAAACCTAACTAAGA
>PVIC010000221.1:133018-146067 GCA_004025085.1 Thryonomys swinderianus
ACCAGAAGAGACCTAGGATAACAAAAGTGATTATAGGCAAGAAGGGCAAGGCGGAAGGCATCATAATTCTGAACTTCAAATTATACTACAAAGCTACAATAATAAAAATAAAAATGGTACTGGCAAGAAAACAGAAGTGTGGATCAATAAGACACAACAGGAGATGTAGAAACAACTCACTGGCTGTGCTGTCTTTGATGAAGGGGCCGAATCTCGGACACGGCCTATATGCGGGTCAACAGATGAGTGGCTAAAGAAATGTGGTATTTATATACAATGGAGTAATACGACAAGAAGGGCAACTTGCAGCCACTTGTTGGAAAATGGGTACACCTTGAGACCATAATGTTCAGTGAACTAACTCAGACACACAAATACTGCATGGCTTCTCTTACATAAAAAATTCAATATGTATGTAAAGTATGAAATAAAATACAGATAACAGGAAAAAAGGTTACTGCTATCCAGTATGAAAAACATATCTAAAAGTGTACCATGATTTATATAATTTTATTTATTTTAGCAATATATATATATATATAATTTTAGTAATATATTAGTCTTCTTGTTAATTGGTATGTGTGGTAATGAATTTTACAATAAAAAATAAATAAATCTGATGATGCCAAAAGGGTGACAAAGAGAAGGGGAAAGCACGATTGATAATGAGATGTTTTATATACACATAAACATACACCATTTCCCTACAATGAATCATGTACTAATTAAGAAGAATTAAATATTAAAAGCATCCAAATAAATGCCACACTATGCAATCCTCTAGCGAAATGAGTGCAAAGGAGTTATTGGATTAGCTGAAACTGTACTCCTTCATCTTCTAACAGAAGGTCCTGAGATGATCTTTCTTTTATTAGTGATGCAAGACCTTTACTTTCATGTACTTGTATAGATTTTGTTCGGATCCAGCTAGAATTCCAAATTACATATTCTTACAGCCTCGGGATTCTTGCGCTATGCATGCCATTCAGGAACACATGCATTTGTGCTAAGTGTCTCTGAGGAGCGAACCCAGAACATTTTGGCTCTTGTTCCTTTTGTGTCTCTAGAAACCTAGGGCCATAATTCACTTTGGCTGGCCTATGGGAACAGGGTCCTTGAAAGATTCTTTATGTTAATGATTGATGATTTTATTGTATATACCTACAGTCATGTCCCATGATATACCCTCTGATCAGAACAGCCTTGTGCAAACATCGAGACTGATAATGTGCAACTGACTTCATTGTTGGGGTCGTGAATTTCAACTGCCATGACAACTGTCATAGCTAGCTGCACTGATATGCAGCTGGACCTCCCTGGGCAGAAACCTTACATAAAATATCCTGTGGTTTCCATTTCGAAGAAAAGTGAGACTTGTTTGGCACTAGATGGAAGAAAATTTCAAAGTTTATGCTGTACTGCTCTGGAATCTACACAATGTGTGTGTGTGTGTGTGTGTGTGTGTGTGTGAGTTTGTGTATCTCCCTGTTACTTGCCCTTTGTATCAATTGCTATAACAAATCTTGGCCATATATCTATTGATCATCTAGGTACTTCTGGAATATTGCTGAACATGGGTGAAATAGGACTATTGAAACACTGTCTAATATTTGATTTAGCTGATAGAGAAATTATACCACATCTTATGCCTTTTGATTGAGTTTCTTTCTCCCTTGGTGATTTCATTGTCTTATTTTTTAAATTTTGCCAGATACTACCACAGTCTAGTTTTGTCATAATTATATGAAGGACATACATAAACATATGTATATGAACTATGTTTATATTTATACATGTGTACTTATTTTTATGTATATAGACTAGAAGAATTTGACACCTGAGTAAGAGGAGTTTTATTTGTATTTCTGACTCCCTTGGCTCACACTTGAGTTTATACCCAGGAGGTGACTCAGGCTGGGAACTGGTTGATGGAAAGGCCAGCCATGAGAAAAGAGAATTGAGTCTATGAGCCATTTGACCTTGGAGGAAGAGTTAAAAAGGACTGGTGATTGACATCAATCGTGCAGCTCTACAATTTCAGTAACAGCCATTAAAGCTTGATAGGACTTCTTAGTTGAACATAGTGATATTTCAAAAAGGTGATGTATTTTGATTTTACAAAAAGAAAGCACAGAAATTTTGCATTTGTGACCCTCTTAGTCCTGACCGTATGTGTATTTTCCAATGTGGGATTGGCAATGTGTTCTTTATGACAAAACTGTAGTGACAACTGTGACACTTCTCAGAGATCTGTGACCCATTCTATCAAATCATCAAACCTGAGTGAATGGTTGTGGAAACCTTTCCATTTCATAGTCAATCAGTATTAGGTAAAGTGGCTTGAGGACTCCCTATGTTGTGGGTGACATCTAAAAAAGTAAGGCTATTTTGTTGGAATCACGTATTTGAGCCTATAGTGAGTCTGGTGCTAATTGTATAGGGTTAATTTTAGAACTGAATTGCAGTATTTCCAAATATAGGTATCAAGGGTTATGGGTCATGTGTTACTCAGAGTACTTCCGAGAAAACAGAATCAATGAAGTGTACACCTAGGCCTATACGAAAAGATCTGTAATGAGAAATAGTTATTGTAATTATGGAAGGGAAGAAGTTCCAACATCTACTGTCTGCAAATGAAGGAATGAGGAAATCCAGGAGTATAATTTAGTCTGCATCCCAAGGCCTAAGAAGGAAACTACGGTAGATAAGGACACAACTCCCAAGCCAAAGGCAAGAGCTTGAGGAAGAGAGTGGCGGGAAGGAGGAGTTGACTTTGATGTAAGTCCCAGATTGTAAAACCTACACGTCAGGAGATCTTATGTCTGATGGCAGAGAAGATGGCCACTCTAATTGGAGATGAAAGAAAGAGAAAATAGTTTCTTCTTCCTCATTTTCTTCTTCTTGGACCTGCAGTGAATGGAATAATAACTGTGACATCAGTGAGGGCGAACCTTTTGTTTAACCCAGTGATTCAAATGCTGATCTCTGCCAGAAATACTCCCATAGATACACTCAGAAATAATGGGATACTGACTATCTGAACCTCACTTAGTGAAATTAATCATTACAACTACATGATTGACACACACCATTCTAAAATACTGCCCAGCAGACAATGCCAATATGTCATATCTTATTACAAGTTTCTCCAGATCAATGCACACTGAGGCTAGATGGGCTCTATTCATGCTAGAGGTTTATGGAGATCAAACCCAAGGCTTCATACAGGTCAAGTATGTACTACCACTGAGCTATATGCCTAATCTCATTACCTATCTCTTTTGATAGCTCAAAGTGTCTCCTACTGGCATAGATCCTTAGATGGTAAATTCTCTAGCAATGAAGACAAATTCCTGCTCTTAAAATCTGCATGGAAACACATTCTCCTCAGAACAGGACCCTAATCAGAGAAGAGGAGTTGTATAGCCACAGATACATTACATAAATAGACTTGTTTCCATTCCCATTTTTGTTCTTGTTCTGATCTCCTCAGCCCAATATTCAAGGAAAACAAAGGGCTTTCTGGCACTGGGGTTAGGGATTTTAAAAGTTATTTTATAAAACCATTAGTGCTTCACCAAAAATGAAAGAGTGAGTGTTAGAGACATGGGTTTTTGGCAGAATGAAGGCATTTGGGATTAACTCATCTGAATAGGAGTGGGGTGGTAAATTATGACTGATAGCTAGGGAGGAATTACAGTCATTATTTGAAATTGGTTCCCTTTGTATTAGATGACAATTATTTTGTGAACAAAAACTTGGATTCTTTGGAATGTTCCTTGCCCTAATTTTTTTCCATCTTTGGTTCTTCTACTCATTTGCATGATTGGCCTAGAGAACAATTTATCTTCTCTCTTTTAAGCATCTGATTTTCTAAAGGTCACCTCACAAGTCAGGGATGACATTGGGCATATTCTCTTGGGTATCTTCTCATAATTGCACTTCCTCCCCAATGCTTTGGGTGTCTGGCACATTTGTAATTGACAGAAGGATAACAATGCAATCTGGCTTGTTTCCAAGGCCATTCTCAAACCAGATTTGGTTGCTGTGAGGTAGCTAAACTGCCCACATCCATCTCTCAGTCCTCGGAGAGCCAGACTGAGCAAGCACGAAGCATATACAAAATCAGAAATAAAGAAATTCTCTGATCGACTCATTCTATTTTTCTATAATTTAAAGTAAATTATATGTATAATTAGGCATGACGCTGGACAAGCAAGCTATAAAAAAAGTATAGGTGTGCAGATGCTACTTATACACCCTCCAGCTATCTTTAAATGAGCCAACCTGCTTCTGTTTTTGATATCCTATCCTTTCATATGCACTTTATGCAAAGAAAACTCTCCTTTAAAAAAAGTGCTATGAGAGGTATTCTGATTGCTGAGTGGTGCTTAACCAAGTAAAAGTGCCTGTATCAGAGTGATCCAGGGATTTTAAATGGAATTATACCTATCACATCTGTGATTAGAACAGGGGGAAGGTTACTGATAATACTCTCTTCTTCTAAAATGTGAATAAAATGAAATAAGTGATATTTTGGGGGTAGCAAATGTCATCCACATGATTTACTAAAACACAAAGAAGACATAAAGACTGGCTCTGTGTATCCCTTGGCAACAGTGTATTCTGATATGGAAAGAAGGTGTGAAACATTTTTGTTTTAACGCTAAGGACTTTTTTGTTCTTGTATGGGAATACAAGTATTATGATAAAATAATGTTTATTCTGCTTCTGAACCAGAACAGATAATTGAACAATGTAGATCTTAAAAATTAGATATTTTTTCACTGCTAAAAGTTTCAACAAGCTCACTAATTTCATTATGTGCATTCTTTGAAATTTGATTAATGAAAGTACATAATCCTTCCAATTTAGCAAAGCTCTTTTGCATTGTAACTGTTGTCCTAAATGTGATAGATTACTTGTGTAGTCTAAATTCTCCACCCCTTCGGATTGCCCTTTGCCACGTGACTTCGAGGTGACAGATTACTCCTTGTAATTCACTCTCACCCACAAACTGAGACCAGAGTGATTATAGGGTGGCTGTGCCTAGAACTCAACAGGTCCTTTACGATTTCATGCCCTTGTCTGCCTCAGTTTCCACCACAGGAAGAACATTTCGCAAGGCAGCCCATTGGCTCCTGGAGAGGGATGAGAGTCATATGGAACAGAATTGTCCTGCGCAGAGAGCTAGCCCAGCCACACATACCTAAGCGGAGTCCTCAGTGGACCTGCAGGAACCACTCTGATAAAGAAACACTGAGTTTAGTGAGTTAAGCTCCTGAGTTTAGGTCTGGTCTGCTGTGCAACAACAGATAAATACTAGCTTAAGTCTGGATATTGCACCATCCCTGATTTATGAAAGACCCTTCAGAGATCCTGAATGTTTTATCTAAATGGCACACAAATTAGCATTACATCATGTCTCAAACCTGTATCTTGATTTCAAACCTTAATGTTCTGTGACTCCAAAAAGCCCTTCTAACAACTGTAATATGGGCTGGGGATTTAGCTCAAGTGATACCTTACCAACCTTGGGTGCACAAGGGCCCAAGTTTGATCCCCAGTACTACCAAAAACAAACAAACAAACAAACAAAAACCCAAACCTGTGTGTAATGATTTTTTTGAGGGCTTTTTCTTCCTTATTTTTTCCCACTGCTGTGGCCCTGGAAACTCAACCCAGCACCTTCACCCTGAGCTATATCCCTACCCTTCTTTTTTAGTTTTTATTCTGAAAGAAGCTCTCACAATGCCCAAGCTGGGTTTAAACTCTAATCCTAAAATTTCAGGTGTGTGCTACCAAGCTTGGCTGAATATAATAGTGTATTAAGCCTCAGACAGGGATCCTTTTGTTATCTGCTACCTCAACCATCTTGCACCTGGGTAAAAGCCAAGTGACCGATGCTGTAGGAAGCGTGCTCCTACATCCTCTTGTCAAACACAGAGACCTGCTGCCTGTGAAATTCCATAGCATCTTGGCCCCATTCTTATGGGGTAAAATGGATAGGGCTTTTGGCCAACAGAGGGAAAATGTGGAAATGAGTCCAGCTGGCCTGATAGTTGACAAAAATGTAACCTTAATTTTGAAAATGACTGAAAAGAGAGGAGTAACAAAAGATTCAAACATTGATGTTTTTACCCAAACACAATACTTTCAGCAGAGATCAAGAGGCATTAAATTTGAACAGAAATAGACAGGTTGGCTTCCTACTTAGTACATTTCTCTTCACTGTCTGGAGCTTGGAAAGTTGCACATAAGTGGAAACATTAATGAAGTCTGCTCTTGTAAGATATCCCTCCATGCTACATACAGAAGTTTTACAAGATACAACCAGAAATATGTTAGGACAAACTGTGGTGGCCTGATTCCATACACAGCAGAAAGAATTCTTATAAGAGTGCTAGAAAACCATCAGAATTCAACTCCTACTTGAACATTATTTAAATTTGGCAAGAAGTATTTTATTTATCATGTTTTCTTTTTGTTTTCTGTGGGTATTTGCACTGGTAAATTGTTAATTTTTTTTTAAGAAGTGTTTGGGGGTTCACGGGCTAGAAGCAGTAGGCCTACTTTGGTATCTTGTACATATTTTGCAGATTCAGCTCTCCAGTGGATGGCTTTTAATACTCAGTCTTCCAACGTTGTATGCACACTGACAGGTAATATTCATGCACATAAATTTGACAATAACAATCTCATTTTCTCATATTTTAGCCACCTACATACTCATGACTTTTCAAGCTTTGAGTCTAGCAGAGATCTCATTCCTAGTGCTGAGACTTCCCAATTCATCTGACTTCTGGATATTTGCATTTGAATGCCCCAGGCACCTTAAAATTTACATAGTCAAGTCTAAAATGTATTCTCTTCCCCTTATACATTTTCTTCTTGGATTCCCCGTCTCAGTTAATGATCCTACCATCTACCTAGGTGGTGAAAGTTATCATTCCATCTTGCTTGATTTTGACATTTAACACCACATTGGCAGAAAGCCTTAGCAGTTTTATCCTAGAAGTATTTTTGAAACCTGTCTACTCATTTGTAATTTTGGCTTCCCAAGATCTTTCAACTGAAATATGACACCTACACCCATCTGCTCCCTTTTTAAAGGAAAGCTAAGTAGGTTGGTCACAACTAGATGTTCTCCTGGAGTCTGCTTACTAACAGTTCAGTCTTTAGCCTGAGCAGCGTCATCACTACCTCTCTGACCTTTCTTCTCTGTACAGTTGTTGGTGATGCTCAACCGAGGTTTCTATCTACTGTGTTCCAAGGGAGAGTTTTACAGAGGAGTTGTTTACTGTACTTCTCACTGAGGGAGTTTGGTAATAGAAATAAAAGTGTTGGCTGGTTCAGTTCTTAGTGAGGGCTCCCTTCCTGGCTTGAAGATGCTCATCTTTTCACTGTGTCCTCACATGGCAAAGAGAGCAACTGCACTGTCCCTTTTACTTCTGAAGCCACTGATCATGATGGCACCACTCTTATCACTCACCTAATCCCAGTTACCTCCTAACAGTCCTATAACCAAAGATCATCACATAGGCATTAGAATTTTGATATAGAAAGTTTTAAGGTAGTACAAGGTAGTCCATAGCACCTGTTTAAGTCTTTGGAAGAACGTAAATTACTGGGAGTAACTGTTTCCTTTTCTGCTTTCTCTTTTGCACTACAAGTGGCTCTGAGACCACACACACTTACAAACAAATAGCAAGTGTACAACATTTGTTGATTCATGTATCATACTCATGCACTCATTCAGGATGATGCTATTGTTAGCAAACTTATATCTCAAAATAAATTACATAACATGCACATATGCCTTAGAAAAGGTAAATTGTATAACCATACAATTGCTGCAGCAGGACACTGAATTGAACTCCTGAAATGACTGAGGAAATCCATTTTCTCATCTATAAAAATCAGGATGTTTGGGCAAACAATTTAATTCCTTTAGCCTCTTGGCCTTTGATTCTAACTTTTGATCACAGTTTTTGGCCTCCCTTACCTCTCTTAGCTGTTTCAGGTTTTCTTCCTACCTTTATCACTCCCCCTACTCTGTTTCCTTTGTTCTTTCTTTTAGGCTCCTCCTCTGTAGTAATAAGGAAAGTATAACTGCCCTCTGTATTCTTGTCTATTTTAATTCCCTTAAACTCCATCTGTAGAGGAAAGGCTAACTCTAGCCCCCACTGCTTATTTTTTGTTTTGTTTTGTTCTGCAGTAATCGGAATTGAGCTCAGGCTCTTGTGCTTCCAAGGTAGGTGTGGTGCCACTTGAGCTAAATCCCTGGCCCTTACTGCTTGTTTTTGTAAAGTGAAGTTTATTAGAACACATCTAAACTCATTCATTGACTTATGTCTATGGCTGCTTTCCAATTACAATGGCAGAGTTGAGTGGTTTTGACAGGGAAAATATGGGTCACACAACCTAAATATCTGTCTTTTAACAAAATATTGTATGAACTCTTTCCATGAGAATTATCATCTTGTTTCATGGCTTTAAATATCATCTACATTCTGTTGATTCATAAATTGATATCATTAACCTTCTCCTCCCTTCTGAGCTTCAGACTGGTTGATGCAATGGTTTTCTCCATGGTGATATTTGATTTTAATAGGCAACTTGGAGGAGTGTGGTGCATAGGACAATGACTGGAGCTAGCTGCCTTTGTCAAGTACCAACGCTATGGCCTTTAGCAAATCATTACTCTCCCTGTGCCTTTTGTTCTTAATTTGCACAGTGGAGGTACTGATAATGCTAACATTCTCTGAAGTTATCACAAAGGCCATAATTGTCTACACACACACACACACACACACAGACACACACACACAGACATACAATTGAAATATTTAAAACACAGGTTTAAGAGGCCTCGAATTTAGAATTGACTTTCCCTCATGTTGTACATACTATTACCAGCAAGTTCTCTCTGAACTATCTTTAAAATATTTAATTTTGAGCCTTTCCATTGGTAATATCTAATGCTATGCTACCACACTTAATCATCTAAACTACTGGCTCTCCTAATGATTTTTTTCTGCTTCATTTTATGCCCCGTTACTCAATGTCCACCAGCAGGCAACTGATCTTCCAGAAATATAATTATATCAAATCACCACATAGTATTTTCCCAATATATTTAGCATAAAATCAGACTCCTTCCCATTGAGTCACAAAAGCCTGCCTGTTAGGTCTCCAGCTTCCTTCATGACCCTTCCTCTTAATAATGTCCCATCACTTTTTCCACTCCACCTGGCCATCATGTTCCTCCACAAGCATAAAACCTGAACCTCCTTGCAGAACTTTTGTAACTGATGTTCTTCCTGTCTATAGTGATTTGACTCCAGATATTCATATAGTTTATTGTCTTTTTAATTCAGCTTTCCACCTAAATGCCACTTTCACAGGATGTCTTCACCTACTTGCTCTATCTGAAATCTGTTTTCTGTTAGTCCTTATTCTTGATACACTTCTTTTGTTCATTGGGACATTCATTACTGTTGTATCTTCCTCCTTCTGCTCATCATTTGAGTCAGACTGCATTGCCATTTTTTACGTAAGCTATGCATCTTCAGATCTCTGCTATTTTCATCAGCTGACCCATTTCTAGAAGCTTCTTCATCTCTTTTCTCGTTGTAAACTCCTACTCATTCTACAAGGTTCTATTTAAACATGACCTGCTTTGTTCTATCTTCTCTCAATATTTCCTAATTTCTATTTCTTTACTAAGTAGAAATATCTGAACCTATTCAGTGCACCAGCTTCCTGTTAAGGGAAAGATCTTTATATAAAACAGGATCAGCCCAGGAGATGCACCTTAATCTGAATTTAAATAGAAACCCAGAACCTGATACACAAATTTATATGTAGTAAACTTACATGAGAAATGATTACAGAAACTAGGAATGAATTCTTATTCAGTGTTTCCTGTGCCAGAAAATATTTATGTTGGAATAGGAGAAACTTCTCATAAACAGATAATGATCAGTGCTTTTATATTGGGGTGCTACAGTGTACAACTCAGTAATACCACAGAAACACCGTGAATATTTCAGCATTTGAAAGAGATAAGGGGAGATTTTTCAAGGAGAGAAAAGATAATTCCATTAATATAATCATCTCACCTTCTATAAAGTTTTGATCAATCAAGAACTAATGTATGTATATGATTTTTAAACCTCTATTGTTATGTAAATTTCAAAACTTCACCTTGTAGTAAGGGAGTGTTAATATTTACAGATGCCAAAAGAACAAACAGCTCATATCAGCTGCTCTGACAAATACTTTCTCCGACAAGATAATTTCAAACTCTTAGACAAAATATTAAACCTCATTCAGTGCTGTCCCCATGCTCAATATTTTCTTGTTTTGTTTTCTCCATTTGTTTCTTATTTTGTGCACTACATTTCACTGAAGTTGGGACTATAAAATGGCAAAAAGAACATCCTTGTTTTTGTGGTTGAGGGATTTTTTGAAAAACTGTCTTTCAATTTAAAATTAGAATCCACATTGTAGGAAGGTCTTACTTGGCCTTGTAAAGGCAACTTCAAATATGAAAATAGCTCTTCTTTCATTTCATTTTGCAATTTCTAAATGATGTGAAGAATCACATTGAATATAAGATTCATCAGGGATCAGACCAGAACCTACTAGGAAATATACTGTGATTTAGCCTTAGGAAGAATTGACTCACATTCTCCTTGTTTGTCAATGAAAAAATATTAGAAAGAACGCACATAACAACATTTTACTTTGGAAATAAGCCTGACCTCCTAAGTTTATATTTTAACATGATAGTTCTTTTCTCTTTGATTTTACAAGTAAGATACTTTATAATAAAAATGTAGGTAGTATAATTATGTCAAATTAAGAACAAAATATCCCTGTACCTTAGACTCCCAAGAGTGGTGACACCTAATATGTTATTGTATTTATTGATGTTATTGTTGTTCTGCACAATATATATGAATATATATACATTCCATAATTCCAAAATGTT
Source organism: Thryonomys swinderianus (assembly GCA_004025085.1). Lineage (NCBI taxonomy): Eukaryota > Metazoa > Chordata > Mammalia > Rodentia > Thryonomyidae > Thryonomys > Thryonomys swinderianus. The sequence continues at coordinate 144,018 of PVIC010000221.1, forward strand.
TTTCAAGTGGAACCCTATTATTATATCTCGTCTTAGTTGATATATTTTAAACATGTTCTCATTATGTCATATATTTTTGGAAACATGATAATACCTGCACAAGGTTGTTGCACAGATGTACCATAGTTAATCTACCAAATAAACATTGGTTGTTTCAATTCTACCTTCCATGTTCAGTGTCATGTTTTGTTTATATTTTCTCCCCAGAATTTCCTTCGGGTGCTAATTACCCCTCAATTCTAGAGGCAGAATGGACCTATAGGAACATTGTCTACTTCTGTCTACAGTGGCCATGGCTTAACTAAAAGCTCTTTCTTTGGGAAAAGAGATTGGTCTAAAATTAAGAAAACAATTCATGCGGATAAAGTGAATATTCTTGGAATTGATACGGAGATGACAGCTATACATTGTGCTGCTAAATCAAGTTATTTGATCTAGGAGCTCCCAAATGTTTAGGAATTGGGGAGAAAAAGGATAAAGGAGCCAGAGCAAGAGGTCAAAGAAAAGAGAAAGAGTGATAATTTCCCAGATCATGCTCTTCCTGGAATTATACTATGCCGGGATTTCTGACTTCCATTGATCAATACATTCACTGATATTTTTACTATTACTTTTGCTTAAACTAGCTTGGTCAGGATTTCTGATAATACCTAAGTAATAATTTTAATACATCACTCTTTTAAAATTTTCATGACTAAAATAGCTTTCAGCTTATTTTTCCACATTGTACTTTGATGCATCATTAATATCTACATCTCTGTAACACCATAATGTTGTCGTGAAAGAAACTCGGGGAATACTGAATTGTATTTTCTTTATATTTATGTTTCAAAATGGAATGGGTTTTCCTCCTACAGACCATTATTTTGAGAGTCTATTTAGGTTCTTGAGATGAACCCAGCACATGGCAAGTGTACAATAGAAATGTGATGAGTAGGCGAGCAAGTGATTGAATTTGCTGCATGACGAGCCCCAAGGGTTTCTTTTAAAAGACACATTGATTCCCTCAGGCTGTGATCAAACACTGTATCAAGCACTATGAAACACACTGTTCTCTTTGGTCCTTCAATTTTATATAGCAGTAAAAACTTCATTGTGTTTATTGCAATCTTTCAACATGAAATGTAAGCTGAACTTTAAAAACATAGGTTTGCTTCCTGGGAAGCCACTGTAAAGCCCCACAGAGATTTAAAACTGGACCCTGGAACTGCTTGCTCAGGTCTTGGTTTGAAAATCCAGGTACCCCAAGAAGTTGTAAGCATAAATTGAAGAAATTAGAAACATATTTTTGGCTTCTTTTTGGCTCCATGGGATCATATTTAAATCCTAAAAATAGTGCTTCAGCCAGAAGAAAAAAAAGAATAAGCAGAAAACTTTCATGTTCTATGTTGTATCTCTGACCCTGGGTAATGCTTGTCCTGATTTTTCCTTCTTTAGCTTTCCTGAGTCCCCACACTCCTGCATTTACTAAGAGGAAAAGGGGGAAAACTGTATCAGGTTTTGTTTTATCATAAACTTTAGATCCATTTGATATCATTATCACAAGAGTCAGAAGAGCTCATTAATGAGGAAGGTGTCAAAAACAAAGGGTTAGCTGGGCGTGGTGGCTCACCCCTGTAATCCCAGCGCTCGGGAGGCAGAGACAGGAGAATTGCTGAGTTCGAGGCTTGCCTGGACTACATAGTGAGCTCAGAGCCAGACTGAACTACAAAGCGAGACCCTGTCTCAAAAAGGAAAAAAAAAAAACAAAAACAAAAACAAAAAAAAACAACCAAACAAACAAACAAAAAAAGGGTTAACAAGCAATTAAGGCAATGTATCTGACCTTGCAAAATAAATTATTACATCTGATCATTTTGCTCCTTTTTGGCATACTGACCAGAAGCCCTGTCAACTATAACAATTCTTCTTACTTGAAGTAAATCATTTTGATATTTTTGTTTTTCTTCTGATATTCTCACCTCTCTGTGATATGCTAGTACCACTTTATGAAACCAGAATATAATGTGTTATTTCATAAGTGCGCTCCTTGCAGGCTACCCTATGCCTA